>PXNZ01000724.1:0-34590 GCA_003012085.1 Trichoderma brevicompactum
CTTCTTGGCGTGTAAGTTGGAAAAGCCGAAAGTACAGTACATGCCCACACCACCTTTCTCCGCACGCAACGCCATCAAAACGCCACAGGAGCGATATCCAAGGTATAGTCTACATCCACCGTACCACCAATACATTGGGATTCTGTCCCACCTCGGTCCCTTTGACGAAGCTCTTGGAATATCTAGGACATGGATTCCAGGCGAACAATTTTCTTCCGTGGGGATTGGACGGCAGACCCCTGCTCCGTGGCTTGCATGGGAATAATTACCCCTCACACCAAATGCATGGGCCCTGACAAGACGGGAGCTGCATCGTGTGTGGCAGATCGGCGCCTCGGGCACACGACCAACATGCATATTCAGCTGGGTATCTTATTTTTGACACAAAGTCTAGCGTGAAGTGACCGACACGCACCGCCCGAGAAAAGGAGAAATCGCCTCTCGGAGGCGTTTCCTGGGCCAGCCATTCGACAAGTCTGAGCCTTGATTGAGCCAGACGATAACGACGAGCTGATGGGGGGATGCAATGCGACATAGACTGGGATTTGGGATTGATTGATTCGCCAGTTGTCTGGGTAAGGGCTGCAATGTCATCGGCGAATGGTATGGCATGGCAATCTGGCCACTGTTTACGGGTTTCTCCGTACAATAACTGAATATCGGTTCCTTGCCATTCATCACTCAAAGCAGACCCCCCTTACAACGTGCAAATACGCATCATACAGTGTCGGTATCGGGCCATACCCGCGCGCCGTCTCATTCCGTCGTCTCAGCTAGAGAGAAACTTCTTCTCGACCTCCCTAGCTAAGGCATTCAGCAATACTGCTAGTACCTGGATTCTTACACGCTGCGGGTCTCGCCGTTGTCTGCCAACTTGTACACAGTACATGATGGACGAGTCCTGCTGGTTCTCGCAAGCCATTGTGGGAGCAGCCGCCTTGGAAAAGTCAAAATAAGAGTTCTTTTTGCTGGGAATCCAAGCGTCAATGACCACAGCAGACACCATGAGGGTCCGCATGGCTTGTTCCTGCGCCATTTATCATTAAGATATCCCAAGACTCTAGAGTGGTGTTTAAGCCAAAGCACGACTAGCAGTAGCACGGAGCGTTATCAGGCATTACACGAGAGGAAAAAAAAAGTTGTCCGGATTGTGTGAATGAGCATGGTCGCCGTCTTGCGGACATTGCAGGTACTTCTGGCCGCGCCGTCACTGAGACACCCGCGCAATGTTTCTCTCCACCTCCGTGATGTTGTCCAAGTTTTCCCCATGTTCCCCAAACTGGTCGCCTCCCACATACCTTGCCTTCTGCGTGCCGCTGCCTTAAGACGCTTTTGGAAGCTGTGTCCGGCTCTAGCATCGTGGTCCGCCACAGCGCTTCCTCTTGTTGTGGCCCCAAACGTAATCAAGAGGTCCCCTGGCAGATTCGCAGGGATCCACCATCCTGCGGGTTCGACAAAGTCAAGTTCTGCACCTGCATGGATCCCGGCCATCCAACTAACCAGCTAGTACGCAGCCCATCCTTGTGGGCTGGATCCAGCTGGTGGCATCGGCCGGCGTACATGGTCCGTAACTCACTTCCAGCCTGGGTAGGAGGCAGGCAGGAGAAACAGAGCGACGAGTTATTGTAATTGCGCCCGTGGACGGCCCGGATGGCCCTTTTGATATGGTCAGAGTATAATATGCGCAAGGACCAGGTGAGATGGTTCTTTTTTCCATCTCTTCTCCCCCCGGTTCTGCTGATATGTTGAGCTCTTTCACTGAGTAGTACTTGCAGTACTTGATCATAAGGACAAACTACAAGCAGTCCTTGATAAGTACGAGTACAGAAAAGGTGCCTTGCTTTCTCCGTTTATAAGTACACAAGTATTCTCTGAACTCTTGTGGCTCATTAAGAGAACGGAGTGCTGACAAGCCACCCTCCCCAAAATCTCAACACTTGGCTTGCTGTTTTCTTAGTCCATCGCCGGTCTTGGTTCAACGAGACTGCAAGCCTTTCCATCGTTATTATTACTTTTCCCTTTGTCCTGTTACGGCTGTTGCTGCTGTACATATTATGATATCCCCCCCTTAAGGCAGCCTTGCCATTGTTATCCTCATCTTGTCGGCTTTCTCTGTCCCCATCATTTTTCTATATCACAAAGACAAGAAGTGCTACAAAATGAACTCTCCTCTTGGATCACCGAGGCTCATGTCCTCAGCCAGCCCCTTCCGCAACAAGGTACCTACACAGATGAGAAGGTGCCTGCCTCTCTACCTTTCCATCATCTTCGTCTTCTTAATTATTGTCAATTTCGACTGGGTTTTGGCTATACCAAGCCCTACATCCGTCCTTCGCCGCCAACCAAAGGCACCTCCAGTGCCAGGCAGCACATTTCCACAAAAGATCTGGCAAACGTGGAAAGTTGACCCTCTCAACTTCGAAGAGCGCGATCTCGTAACGGCGCGGACATGGACTGCCAAAAACCCGAGCATGCGCTACGAGGTCGTTACCGATGCCAACGAGATGGCATACATCGAGGATCGGTATGGCCCTGATGGCTTCGACCGCCCAGACATTGTCGACTTCTACCGAAGCATCAACCTTCCTATTATCAAGGCCGACCTTCTGCGGTACATGATCATGTATGCTGAGGGTGGTATTTACGCCGACATCGACGTCGAAACTATGAAGCCCTTTCATCGTTTTATCCCAGAGCGCTATAATGAAAAGGACATTGACTTGATCGTTGGTGTCGAGATCGACCAGCCCGATTTCAGAGACCACCCGATCCTGGGGAAGAAATCCATGTCCTTTTGCCAATGGACCTTTGTGGCTCGCCCTCAGCAGCCTGTCATGATGCGTCTAATCGAAAACATTATGAAGTGGTTCAAGGGAGTTGCAAGAGAGCAGGGCGTGTCTCTAGGCGAAGTGCAGCTTGATTTCGATCAAGTCATCAGCGGCACTGGTCCTTCTGCCTTTACCAACGCCATTCTTGAAGAGATGAACCGCAAGTCCAAAGGACCCAAGGTGACCTGGGACATGTTCCATAACCTGGATGAGTCCAAGCTCGTTGGCGGCGTCCTGGTCCTCACTGTCGAGGCCTTTTGTGCCGGCCAAGGCCACTCCGATTCCGGCAATCATAATGCTCGCAATGCGCTCGTCAAGCACCACTTCCACGCGTCCAACTGGCCCAGTCGCCATCCCCGATACAAACACCCTGCCTATGGCCAGGTCGAAGACTGTAACTGGGAGCCTGAGTGTGTCCAGAAATGGGATGAGAATACCAGCAACTGGGATCACTACTCTGAGAACGAACAGAAGAAAATTATCCAAGACATAGAGAATGAACGGCTAGAACAAGAGCGGCAGCAGCAGGCATTGGCACAGCTGCCGCCTCAGTTCCCTTAGCGTTTCTTTATGCTGCGATTTCCTTTGTATTAAAACCAAGCTTAGGCTGTACATTTCTTCCCCCGGTTTCAATCTGCTCCGATCGATTGCGCCGATTTATACATTGGTTTATAATGGGTTCATGGTCATGATTTGGCGCTGGTATTATTCCCTAGGCATGGAGTTGGCGAGGCTTGATAAAAGGCGGAATGGCGATTTTTTCTTAGCATGTTGACGGTGACTTGGGATCAGATTGGGAGCATGTATATATAGGTACATGTGTATATATAGATTGATCAAATGCATCAATTTTTTTTTCTATTACTATGTTTCCCATTGATTTGTTACCAATTCCAGAGTCTACAGTTTACTTCGTATATTGGGGCTGCTGCGGGACCTCTGAATTATAGCCATCTTACCTTATGCTAAGGCTTCTGAGTGATAACAGAACTTGCATTTGCCAAATGCGTACTCAGCAACTGCGTCGCAATACAAATAAATATTGCACCTTTGTATATCCTTTTCAGCTCACCAGACACCTTGAAATTACAGGAGACTTCCCATACTATGATCAGCCTATCAGCCTAAATCATAGCCTGAGCTAACCACGACAACTGGAATTGTGTTCCACAGAAGCCAAGTTTTTAGCCACACTGGCAGCCTTGGCTTACCTAATGCATTCATGTGGCATCTGACCCGCCCTCTAGCCTGACGTGTACCTCGCCCGTATCTATTCGCCGCAGCCAACCACTCCATTCTCAACGGTACTCCAACACTTTCTCCGGCGTTTGATACCTTTGACTGCGCTTCCCATCAACATCTCCTGTAGCCGCCGCCTGCGACATCTCGGCTCGTCCTTTAGGCGCTTGAACAAATCCTATAGAATCCGACGCTATTGGACGTCATTCCCCCCGCCCGACACCCGCTTCTTGAGACACCGGCAGAGCGCAGTAGCATCAACAAATCCTCATAATGGCCGCTCGAGCACCGCCCGCTGGCCGACCTGGCCTGAACACCCGCTTCGCGCAGTTCAAACTAGTCCTCTTGGGTGCGTTTTTCTATGGCAATCGGGCGGCGACGATACGTTGACATGGTGTGCTAACATGGTTGTTGTGCGACAGGCGAATCTGCTGTTGGAAAGGTGACTTTGCACCATTTTGGCTGGCTGCGCAGAGTGAACAAAGGCTAATATGTCGTTTATAGAGTTCAATAGTCCTTCGATTTGTCAAGGTAGGTTGCACGCTGCGTCTGGAAGTCTTCTGCACTGCCGTACTAACGGGCACCGTCAGGATCAATTTGATTCTTTCCGAGAATCCACCATTGGAGCAGCTTTCCTCACTCAGACCATCTCGCTCGATGAGAACACGACCGTCAAGTTCGAAATTTGGGATACAGCCGGCCAGGAGCGATACAAGTCGCTCGCTCCCATGTACTACCGAAATGCGAACTGCGCCGTTGTTGTTTACGATATCACGCAATCCGTATGTTTAAAGATTAGCCCGATCAGAGCATTGTTGTTTTCGGTTTTGTATTAATTAGGGATGCAGGCGTCACTAGACAAGGCCAAGGCGTGGGTAAAAGAACTGCAGCGCCAAGCAAACGAGAACATCATCATTGCCCTTGCGGGCAACAAGCTCGACTTGGTCACTGAACAGCCCGATAAGCGAGCCATCCCAACTGCAGATGCCGAGGCCTACGCCCGGGAGGCCGGTCTTCTCTTCTTCGAGACATCCGCCAAGACCGCCGAAAACGTGCGAGAACTCTTCACCGCTATTGCGAAGAAGTTGCCCTTGGATCAAGTCGGACCTAGACATGCGCGACCTGGGCAACGCCCCGGCGTCAGTCTCGCACCAGAGAATTCCAACACTAATGTCAACGGACCCTGCAGCTGCTAAACGACACATAACAAGATGTTGCGGCGGGACGTCTAATGATCCCTATGTACCTACGTCCAGCAATGCATCCATTGGAGTGGTCATTCGTGTTCAGGCCGGGATAGACTGACAGCAGTGATTCAAAACCTTGGCTTGCATTAAGCAAGTCCAAGCGCGTCGTATATTTCTCGGAGTCTTGGGTTTGGAGGGTAATGGCCGACGATTTGTTCTTTTTTGGACTTTTTTTTTCCTCCCTTTTTTTTTAATATGCACCTTTGATATTTTTGTGCCCGTCTTGATGCACGGGGATGTGCATGGAGAATCAAAGGCAGATTCTCTCGCAGATCGGCATGTTCTGAGTTACAAGATGCCCGGTGGAGGATTATGAGATACGGGAACGATGTGTATTCTGTCCTTCGGTGAATCTGACTGAGCGTCTAATAGATTGCTGCTTTGATTAGACTACGGCTTGTGATTTCTTACTTGCTTCACCTGTGGACGTCGATGCCATTTACCACCAGATGAAAAGAGCTCCGTAGAAGCCGGAGACTCGTGTGGGTGAGTGGATCAATGTATCGAATCTAGAAATATGTGTGCACGGTACGAAATACGTCTGAATTAAAACAGACGAACATTTGATATTGAGAAACGAAAAAAAAAAAAAAACACCAATTAAGACGCTGCATAATTATGATTACCGAAACCATCACCCATCTCCAAACACTCACACACATAAAAATTATGGACTGACTTGTAAGCTGCCGCATGGTTACTGGCATGACCTTGCGTTGCGTCACGGATCCGGTTCCTGCCGGCAGTCTGGAGCTCCCGTTAGCCGAACTTTTGCCCTGAGCGTTTATTGTCCATGGGTCAACTTTTGGGCTTGGCATCCAGATCCAACCTCCATCCACCTGCCCGTCTGCTGGCCATTGCATCTCCAATGTTGCGATCATCGCTTCAGTCGGCGAGATTGCTAGGCGGCAAGCCCATCGCGGCAGCCGCCGGGCGCCAATGGTCTCTTGCCGTGTCGCGACGAGCGCCTGTGCTGGGCAACGTAGGTCCCGCATGCACTTGATATGGTTCCGAGGGGAAATTTTGCGACTGACGATCCGATGCCTCTAGAGATACTATGCCGACCAGAAGACTCCCCCGGTTCTGCCAACGTCCGAGACCCTGAGCTCTGAGCGCACCCCTCCTCCTCCCGCGCAGGCCGCCGTCGACACGACTGTGACTTCGGCGGAAATTCCTCCCACGCCGCCGCCTCCCCCTCCAACTTCCTCTAGCCAGAGCGCGAAGACCCAGTCCAGCCCGCCGCCAAAGAAGAAGAAGGGATTTTTCAGAAGGCTGAGGAATTTTATTTTCACCTTGATGGTGCTTGGCGCTGCCGGCTTCGGCGGAGGAGTTTGGTACTCGCGCATCAACGACAGCTTCCACGATTTTTTCACCGAGTACGTCCCCTTCGGCGAGCAGGCTGTTCTCTACCTGGAGGAGCTCGAGTTCAAGAAGAGGTTCCCCAATGCTACCCTTGGCGGTGGCAGACATACCGATGTTAGCGAAAAGGTCAGGATTCCTGCCCAGAGCGGTGCTTCCTGGAGGGTGGCAGATAAGACCGAGCCTTCTGGGCGCCGCACAAGTGCCTCTCCTACCGCCAAGGCTGCTGCTCTGAAGCCATCTGAGAGCAAGCCCGAAGAGGCAGCCAAGCCCGCTGCACCGGAACCAAAGGCCGCTGTTACTACCAAGCAAGTTGAGAAGGCCACCCCAGAGGAAAAGCCAAAGACGTTCACTTCCAAGGCCAAGGCGACCGATTCGGCTGATAAGCCTGCCGCCAAGCCTCTGAGGTCTATCGATCTGATGGCCCTGCCCGATGCCAAGGAACCCATTGTTCGAGACCTTGTTCACATGCTGAATGACCTCATCTTGGTTATCAATGCCGACGGTGCGCATGGCAAATATTCTTCGACCATCAACAAGGCCAAGGATGAGGTCCTGAGAATTGGCGGCCGATTGAGGGATCTCAAGACCGACGCTGAGAAGAAGGCCGCTGAAGATGTCCGATCCACCGTTGCTGAATTTGATACCGCTGCCTCCGATCTTATTCGACGAGTTGAGGGCACCATGGCTCAGCAGGAGATTGCTTGGCGTCAAGAGTTTGAAGAGCAGATGAAGTCTGTTCGCGACAGCTACGACGAGAGGGTCAAGCTTTTGCTTGAACGAGAGCAGAAGCTGAACGAGGACAAGCTTCATAACAAGCTCCTGGAACAAGCCATCGCCTTGAAGAAGGATTTCCTGAAGGAGGTTGAGGCCCGCGTCGAGCAGGAGCGTGAAAGCCGCATTGGCAAGCTCAACGACCTCTCAGCAGCCGTGTCTCAGCTGGAGAAGCTCACTCTTGGCTGGAACGAGGTCGTCGACACCAACCTCAAGACGCAGCAGCTTCACGTAGCAGTCGAAGCTGTGCGCGCCAGTCTGGAGGACAGTCAACACCCCCGCCCATTCATCCGAGAACTTGTTGCCCTCAAGGAGATTGCCACCGACGATGCTGTTGTAGACGCTGCCATTGCCTCAATCACCCCTTCGGCTTACCAACGGGGCATTCCTTCTTCATCTCAACTGATTGATAGATTCCGCCGTGTCGCCGGCGAAGTCCGGAAAGCCTCTCTGCTTCCCGATGATGCTGGCGTTGCCAGCCATGCTTCTAGCTGGGTTCTTAGCCACGTCATGTTCAAGAAGCAGGGTCTTGCCGAGGGAGATGACGTTGAGAGCATCTTGACTCGTACACAGACATATCTAGAGGAGGGTGACTTGGATGCTGCAACCAGAGAGATGACTGGCCTGCAGGGGTGGGCGAAGACGCTGAGCAAGGACTGGCTGGCTGAGGCCCGAAAGGTTCTTGAGGTTCAACAGGCGCTTGATGTGAGTTTATACAATACGCCCGCTTTTCTTATAGAAACTATTTTGCTAACGGTCTTGTTATAGGTCATTGCTGCAGAGGCTAGACTACAGAGCTTGAGGGTTGATTAAAAAAAATTATTGAATGTTTCTTGGTTCTGTATATTGATCAGAGGGGTGGAAAAAAAAGTAGAGGGCTTCCGGCCCGTGTATAGTTATCAATAGATACTGGAGGTATAAGTTCTAAAATGTGATTTCATTGTGTTAAAAATACTATCATTATCCGGCTCTCTTGTGCTTTAATAATCTGTATTTGAAGGCCATGTTCTGTAGATGAGCAGACAAAAACGCATATCGATAGCTGCCATCGCGATATTTCGAAGGTGTGTGCCCCACCATTTATGTATGTTGATTTAACACAGGCGACCAGAGCTCGAGCGCAGCATATCTTCATTATTACATCAGCGCCCACGGAAAGCCTCCTTTGCTAGAATTGAGGGAACTCAAATTCAATGCGGAGTACAATGAGATGATGTAACACCATTTTCGCTTCTCTCGAACCATTCTTTTTTTGCATCTGGAATATGAACTCCAGGTTTGCTTATAAAGCGCGCTTCTCGGTGGCTTCACCTATTCGGACACCAGTAAACCGTACCCTTAGAGCATCAATCAAGCCGTTCAATCGCCAGTACAGCAGCATCATGGCCCGAGACTACAGGGAAGCCCTCGAGAAGCTTGCGCTGCTGCAGTCAAACCGCATCGTCACGAGCCTCTTCGAGTCGTCGTCGGCGGAAAAGAAATCGCCTCAGGATCTCAATGCAGCTGCCATCCCCGAGATGCTGGCATGGCTTCGCCGCGCTGGCTATGCGCCTCAGGATCTCGCTCGTATGCGACATATTCATGTTGCTGGCACAAAGGGAAAAGGCTCCGTCTGCGCGTATGCGACGGCCATGTTGGCGAAGTATCGCACCGTGGGGACGTATACAAGTCCGCATCTTGTGAATGTGAGGGAACGCATCGCCATTAACGGTGTTCCCGTTGGGCAGGGGGTGTTTACGGATGCCTTTTTTGAAATATGGGACCGACTCACGGAGGCTGCTGTGAAAGAGGGCATGTCGGCTGCTGAGGCGGAGGGTCCGGCGTCGAAGCCGTTTTACTTTCGGTTCTTGACGATCCTTGCGTGGCATATCTTCTTGAAGCAAGGCATTAAAGATGTGGTTATTGAATGTGGTATTGGAGGTGAATACGACGCCACAAACGTACTCCCGGCAGAGGCCGTTTCGGCCGCGGTTGTGTCGCAGTTGGGGATTGATCATGTAGCCATGTTGGGAGACACCGTGGAGAAGATTACATGGCACAAGGCTGGGATATTCAAGTCTGGGGTGAAGGGGTTTACGATGAGATTAGAAGACCAACCGGGTGTTATGGAGGTACTACGAAACAGGGCAGCAGAGAAGGGTGCAGAGCTAGTAGAGGTTGAAGACACGGATGTTGAGAGATGGGGTGGCGTGAGTGGCATATTGAAAGGTGATTTCCAGAAAAGAAACCAGGCGCTTGCTGTCTTGGCTGTGCGAGAGCATCTTGGCATAAGAGAAAGCAAGCCACTGGAGAATATCCCAGAGAAGATGACTGAAGGTTTGAAAGAGGCGAAGCTCAGAGGAAGATGCGAGGTTGTCAATGATGGAACGGCGGAGTGGCTGTTGGACGGGGCACATACCAAGGACAGTTTGGAGGAGGTGGCCAAGTGGGCTATTCAACATCATTCGAGTACTGGTGAGTCCTTGGTATTGATATTTAACCAACAGGAGAGGAACGTCACGCAGCTTCTACAGGATTTTGTCGAAGCTGTTAGGAGAGAGGCGGGACGGGAGGACATATTTCGATACGCAATCTTTACACGAAACGAGCTCACAAAGCCTTCAGATGGAGAGGAAAGGGATACGGTTGTACAGGAGCAAGCAGCAGAGAAGATGCGCAGTTTGATTCCTGGGTGTGATGTCAAGATATTCAAGAATACTCCGGATGCAGTGGCGGAGGCTAGGAGAATCGCACAGGGACAGCAAGGGTCGAGAAAGAACAAGATTTTGGTGACGGGCAGTCTGCACCTCGTGGGGAGCATACTGCAAGTCTTGGAGCCGTAGAATCCAAAAAAAAAAAATGCGCCAATAGATGTTGGTGTCATAAGTCTAAATACATCTGTCTATACCCAAATTTTAAATTACGATTATCTGCTTTTCCCTTTTCCCTTTTCCATGACCATCTGCCCCTCACAAGGCATCCGTCTCCTCAAGAATTCCTAGCGCACCACCGACCAGATGTAAACTCCCCGTCACATACGCCTGAGCCGACTCTCCCTCCGGAAGGCCCTCCGCCACGCCGCGAGCGTAGTTCAAGGCGTCTTCGATGGTTGGCAGAACGACCACCTTTGCCTTGGGATCTATGGAGGACCACTTTTCGGCAAAGTTGTGCTGGACGGTCAATTTGTCGATTTCCGTAGGGTCAATGGTGTTGTTGACAAAGTCGCGCTTGTACCCCGTCTGAGAGTACGTAACGTTTGTGCAGAAGACGACGTGATCGAACGCTGGTCTATCGTCGTCTTTGTTGCTGCTTTTGAGGGTGTTGCAGATGGGCTGGAGGAAGTCGATTGCCTCGATACGGCCTTGCTGATTGAAGATCATCACTCTACGGCCAGTCCTGCCAGATGTTAGTATCTAACACCCGCCATACAAGCTCCGATGAAAAAGGTTAGGCGTCTTACCTGCCAGCAATTTCGCTGGCGAACCACTTGGATGACATTTTCAAGCTGTCTGCGGTGTGGGCGCCGTCGAGATGCCACGTTACGTTCTTTTCCTCCTTCACTTCGCATCGTCCCCTGAAGACGCATTTTTCTAGGCCATCAATAAACTCTTGAGGCAACTTCGATTCCGACATCTCCTTCAAGAGTCCAAGTTTCGTCAGGACCGTTTCCGCAAGGGCGATTGCCAGAGTCGCATTCTTCTTCTGAAACACTGCATTTGGCCGGATTTTAATACCTTCCAGGCGCCGATCGATTTTTAGCGCCTGCAGATTGACATTCTTTTCTTTGGCTCTGTCCATTAGGACCTCTGCTGCTCCCGGTAGTTGCTCAATCGTGAATGCCGGGCTTCCCGTCTTCATGATGCCGGCCTTGTGCCAAGCAATCTTCTCAACCGTATCGCCCAGAATGGCGACGTGATCGATTCCGAGGGTGCTGATGCCTGATGCCACTGGCTTTTCCACCAGATTCGTTGAATCGTACTCTCCTCCAATTCCCGTTTCGTACACGGCTACCTCAACGCCCTCCTGCAAAAACGCATGCCAGCTCACGAGCGTGAGATAACGAGCATACACGGGCTTTGATCCAAAGGGCACCTCCTCGTCGGGGGCTTCTCTTGATTCTTCGAGGCGATCCCATACTTCGAAAAAGTATTTTGCAAAAAGCTCCTCCGATATGGGCCTGGAGTCGATGCGGATACGCTCGCGCACGGCCATGAGATGAGGCGATGTGAAAAGGCCCGTCTTGCGAGGGCCGCCATGGCGCTGCTGGTATTGTGAGAAGATTGAATCGACAAAAGCGCATGTGCTGCCTTTTCCTTTTGTGCCTGCTACGTGAACGATGTTCAGGCGATCAAGATCCGCAGGCTGCCAACGGGAGGGTTAGCTGGCACTTCATATATCATATGAGATCTCGATGAGGGGCAACAGACAGTGTACCCGATCCTTGTGAGATATGCCCTCATCTTTGCGATGCCAAGGACGGAGTCAGGCAGAATTCCGGCCTTGCGACGGGCTTCAATCACCGCGAACGGCGTTTGCAGCTCGTTGAGCTTGTCAATCGCATCCTATCAACATGAACGCTTAGCATGATAATTGCGTGACGGTGCTGTATGAAGCTTAATGAAAGATGCCAGCTTCTGCACATACGTTATAAGATCTGCTTGTGGATGCCATGCTTCGCACAGCCTGAAGGCGTACGGCTATAAATTTGGATAAGAAAGTCGCTGGTCGTGTTGATGCATAACGCATCGGTTTATGCCAAGGGTCTTATTATTGAAGGTTGTTGCGCAAGATTGACCTCATATAAAAAAACCCCCACTGCGAGTAAGAAAACTCGCCGGAATCGGCTCTACTCTAAGAGCACAGGGGAAGAAAAAAAAAAGATGGTTAGTCTCAATTGAGCTGCAGAAGTGTCGGGTAGTTTCCTCGTTTCTTTCGGCGATTAACTTTGGGTGATTTGATCATTGATTTTGTTATTGCGAGCTTCCTCTTCTTTTTTTTGCTTTCCTAACGTTGGAATGGTATTTGTAGAATTAATGCTTTGAGGAGAGACGGTGCCATAGATCTTATCATAGCGTCGCTTTATCCGGATATTATCGGCATCATTATTATTCAGTGAGCGCGTGGAACTGACCTCAACTGCATGATGGCTCGGCTGCAGTTGGGTTTGTATTGGAAGGAATGGGCTCCATAAAAAAAATCAAGATGCATTTATTTTTAATACACATGTCATCGCCGAGAGTTCATTTGCGTCTAGTTTCGTATCTGCATTAATGTTTTTGTTTACTACGATACTCTTTGGATAGTATTGCTGTGATTTGTATAACATACAACATCCTTCCTTAGAAATTGACAAGGAATGTTAACCAATATTCATTGTCAATTCTCTTCCAACCTTCCCGACAACATACTTCTTCATACCTTCCTCCAGCCCATTAGTAAATGCTGCATCAAAGTTTTTACCACTGTCCACCCAAGCCAAGCGTGACCTCCAGGTTAGCCAGTTCTCGGCCATGGATCCCTCTGGCGCTCGAAGGATCCCGGTTGCAAGGTCAACGATATGCCAGTTCTCTGGCCCTGGCAATTTGCGATCATCATGCAAGTAAAAGACAGTTGCACCGCAAGTACCGCAAAAGGATCGCAGGACGCCTGGAGATGAGGTATACGTCTTTGCGGTCCCAATCTTGAGATCGCTCTTGATTTCTGGCTCGCAGTATGACAAGGGCAAAAATGTCCAGCCAATGAGATGTGTGCCGGTTGCGAGGCGGCAATCGGAGCAAAGATCATAGGAGGCCATCCACTTTTTCTTATCAATAGGAGACACAAAAGTACGAAGAGTCTCATGCTCAAGGATCTCCTCCGAGGGACGCTTGATTGTGAAAGATACGCCTCCGCAATGACACTGAGCCCGGAGCCGCTCTTGTCCATCTTCCCCTACTTCTGGCTCCGACTCAACAATCTTGGCTCGAGGATTGTCTTTGGGAGGATTCCAGTCTGGAATTTCGCGTTCACCCAAGTGCGTTAACGCTTGAGCAAGACCCTTATCCTTGGCTGAATCGCTGAATGTATGAGACTTTATCATGAAGTTGTCTGGGCCATGGTCTGTGAATATGGAAGTGGAGAGCGTCCACTCCTCCCTATCGAGCCCAACGCCCGCAATGTGACATCCGCAAGTAGAGCAGAAATCATAAGTGCAATCGGTCCCTTTCATGGAATACGTGGTCAGGTTCTTCTCACTCGAGGGCGCTATGAAATTGGGCTTGATTCCTCTTTCAAACCCCGCGTGAAAGATGCATGGTGCCCCAGTAGTGAAACGGCAGATGCTACAATGGCATAGGTAAAGAGGAATAGGGAGAGATGCCACAGGAACATCGATAGTGAAGTGAACAGAGCCACAGAGACACTTGGCCTCGAGGGTCTTGGTTTCGATCTTGGAGTCTGCCATTGTTACGAAGAGTTGTAGAACAATTCACTGTCTAGACTTAGTGGTGATAGTTTACGCTTTAAGTAGACGATGCAAAGCCCGATGGACTTTTAGGTGGGGGTTGGAATTCACGTTCACAATTCTTCACGCTCCCTAATTTTCCCCGTATTCTTTTATCGTTCTAGTTTCTGCTTGGGGTAGCATAAGTGCAAGGCAACAACGAGGATCGAGATAAGCTCGACTGAATAGTTGCTCCGATTTGCTCCACTCTCCAAAAGCCACCCAAAAGCACATTAGCCGATGTTATTCCGTCCGTCCCCAACTTCTATTGCTGGTACCCAACCTCGATACCAAATTTTCTTGCCATCATCTATAGCTCGCTGGCGCCGTCGGCCTCATTTTGTACGACATGTCGGATGCTAGAGACAGTTTTCTTGACCTTGAGAAGCACCGTCTACGGCTTGAAGATAATGTCAACAAACTGCAGAAAGCTCTGCAGCACTGGCAGACTTGGGATGCCGAATATGAGACTCTCAAGGAGGAGGTTGAGGCGGTGACCGCCGCCGACCAGGCCGAAGAGCTGCATCGCATACATGGCGAGTTTGATGGAGAGCTCCTGAGTGGGAAAGAGATCGATGAGATCTTCGGTCAGCCGAACCTGAAGACAAAGGAGCAGACCATTAATGTCCTCGAGCGCCGTATTGATTATGTATCTAAGAATATTGAGACGCTGCAGAAGCAACTCGAAACCGCCGAGAATAAGTATGCTGCCGCTACTGTCATCAGTCAACCTGATGCCACTGACGAAGATGGGCAACCTATCCTGGATATTGTCGAAGAGCTGGATGATGACGACAATGTGGTCTCATTTCGGCTAAACAAGCCCGGCGAGTCTCTGGGGAATGTTGAAGCTCTTCTGAAAAAGGCTGGAGTCACAGATGATTCAGAGCTTAAAACAGAGAAGACAGATTCAGCCTCTAGTCAAACTGTGAGCCAGGAAGGCCTTCCCAAAAGCAATCAACAGAACCTCGATTCTGAGGCATCGCCTAAACCTCTTCCCCCCAAACGCGAGAATGAGGCAAAAAAGACTGTATCATTTTCAGAAGACACAAAACTTGCTGAGGAGCCAGAACCCGAAATATCATGGAGAGCAAAGCGTGTCAAGGAGATCATGAGCACAGCCAAAGACCAAGAAGATATTAGCATGCAAGCCGCTGTTATACCCAAAGACGAGTCACCAGAAGATGCAGCGTTGCGGCAGCAGATGCTGAGATATGGCATGAGTGAAGTTGGAGCTGTTGTTGCCGAGCTTGAGCTCGAGGAAGGCGATTCTGATGAAGACTCCGAGACTGACGAGGGCTTTGATGATGACTATGATGAAGATGAAGAAGAAGACGATGAAGATCAATATGGACGTTACAAGGGCAGCGTTGTCACAGACAAGTATCGCCAGAGAATGCTTCAACTCGAGCAGAAGCTTGGAATCAAGTCCCATTCTTCAAATTCCCAACCCAAAGTTGATAAGGAAGACTCAAGCGATGATGAAGGCATTGGCCGCATTCGAGTTAACCGAGAGACCGAAGAGTCATCTTCGTCTACCGCCTCAAAAACTGTTCCGCTAAAGTCAAATCTCAAGGAGAAGCAAACTGGAGACGTCGAGGCGAAGAAGGGCGTACGTTTTGCATCCAGTCTTGACATTGCCCCCGAGGTCGAGGCTTCTGCTCCCAAGGCCAGCGAGAAGAAGAAGGATATTGTGGATCCCCTCAGCGACATTGTCGAGCGGACCAGTTCTTCAAAACCTACCACACCTCAGACCCAGCCAGCAAAAAGAGCGTCGCGGTTCAAGAAGACCAGGGACAATATAGATTCAGCAAGCGCTGTTCCTAAGGGACCCTTGGATATTCGGCCGAAGTTTGTAGCCGAGGATCGGCAGCCAGCGCCAACCGGTCCTGAAGGTGCTACAATTGCCGACACTCTAGTCGAACGGGAGTCAACAGCTGCTGCAATCCCTCCTGATGAGGTCAACGATATGATGAGCCACCAAGAGGTCGCTGATGAATATCAACGCATGCGCAGAAAATTCATCCAGCGAGAAGGTGGGTTCCTTAAGCCGGATGAATCTCCTATCCAACCCGTACACGACGAGGAAGATGAGGAACCCATAAGCCGATTCAAAGCTGCACGGCTCTCCCGCCAGTAGTATGGAGAGGATAGTCGATATATAATCGATAAATCTCACCATATTATTGAGTAATTTATCATGTCTTGGGATACGTGACACGTGGAAAAAGTTTTACAAAAGTGCCGTACCCGTGTTTGCTAATGTAGTCTGTAAATCAACCTACCGTAAGCTGGAAATATCCAGATTGGAACGCTCTTACAGAACCATCAGTGGGCTGCAGCTATCAATCTGCCTTCCATTCCGATGCGATTCCAAGAATGATTTTGTAGCAGAAGGGTTCTCTGACACCGTTACTCGACTTGGCAGTCTCCATGGTTCCGGTGATTCGTTAGGCCCTTCACATTTTGTCACTGGGTGATCTGGATGCTTCACTATTCTGCAATATCCGAAGACACCTACTCTAGGTCTAGTTAATGTACCTTTTATGATCGTCGATTGTGTTTCAATAGCCGCTCAGTTCATGAAGGATGAGTAATAATGAAGCCGGCAAACTATTGTATCCAAAGAAGTCGTTTCACTAGGAGACTGGATTGGACCTCCCCATCATCTTCCATCATCTTTAAACACCAACTGATCAAAAAGAGAAGTGAATAAAGCTGAATATGAATGAAGTGACACTTCCAAGAGCGCCAAAAAGTAAAAAGAGTGATTCCGCCCGGGCTCGAACCGGGGACCTTTTCGGTGGTGTCAACTAACTGTTAACGAAATGTCATAACCAACTAGACCACGGAACCAGATACTGGTAGATGGTAGATTCAGGCATCTAGAGAGTTATCAGGAACTCACATCGTGAATTCACATTCTCTGAGAAATCCCCGATCCAAAAGTTTGGGATGCTACCTACATGTAGCTGTATAGAGCATCTCTACCAGATACTAGATAACATGTGAAAAAAAGGTATATATAGATGGGCCATAGGATCAGGATTTATAGGATAGCTACAGATATCTAGGTAGGTGGAAGATAAGGGGGAAAAACGGATGGATCACATTCAAATAAAATAATCTTCAACCTGACGGATAGGCACAAGTCATGCTAAGAGAAGATATGTGAAAGGGCTGAAGAGTGATTGGTCCATAAAGGGAGATTAGGTAGGGATTCTATCAAAGATGGTGACCCCAAGATGACCGTCTTCGTAGTGAATTATAGTTGAGGCTCTTCCTTGTAGAACACGTGGAAAACAATCCATCTTGAGGAGAATCATTGAGTAATATCCAATAATGATGTTTCATTTCTCAAGTCTTTGAATCCTTATAGTCTATGATGATTTGATACATAAGATCCCACCCACGCTCAGATGCCGTAGTTTACAGTCTCCCCATTAAATAACAAATACGCAGAGATGACTGATACAAAGTCCATACACACGAAAAAAAAAAAAAAAGCTGAATACCAAACCCCCCTCATGAACGACTGTTCTGGAATTTTCATTTGCCCCTGCTGAATAGAGCGGCGATCGTGTCTGAGAATGTTGCCTGACCCTCCGCTCGCCGAACCTCTCTTTCTTCCCTCTTGGCCTCCCATATCTTCTTGACGTTTCGCGCGACATCTGCCTTTGCTTGTAGATCGGCTCTTAGTGCGGCCTCCTCTGCTGCTCTCTCGTCCTCTGGTAGCTGGTCCAGCTTCTCTTTCCACTGCTTCTGAAGCTCTTCGGAAGGCTTGGTGATAGTCGCTCCGGCGGCGCTCGTCTTGGGGAGTGAAGGGTCGAATGTCGGGATAAGGGTACCGTTTTCTTTGGCCTTTTCGACCTCCGCCTCGTGTTGAAGCATCCTTTGGAATAGCGCATCGGCGTGTAACTGGATGTCCTCATCGATCTCTCCTGGTCGCCCTGCTACTGATCCATACCCTAATGCTCTTAAAAATCTCTATAACATATGACGTTAGCAAAATCCTTGCATGTCTTGTTGTGTCAGGCGTGCATCGGAGGGGCTGTCGTACAGATTGCATGGTGTAGCATCTCTCGAAACGCCGTACTTGATGCCGGCACATTTGTAGCTGATCTTCCCAACTGCCGCTCTTCATGCAGTTAATCCACTCCTCTTGTTGCGGCGCACAATTCTCGAGTCCAGCCCTAGCGATTGCCGCCTTGCGCTCCTTGTACCCCTCCAACACTGCCATCAGCTTGTCGTGATCGGTCGACGTCTCTTCTTCGACTTCTGCTAGTGGTCTATAGTTCTTCCACAGATGCGCATATCGCCCATCCTGATAGAGACTTGCCGCCGGAACTGCGGCTGGCTCTGCTTTTGAGTCTACCGCCGCTGGTGCATCCTGTCGCTGTGTTGATGTTGCTGGTTGGTTGGGGATGTATTTCACTGGAGATTCTTTTTCGAGAAATTCCCGGAGCTTGGGATCGAGCTTGCCGAGGGGATTCGAAGCGTCGCCGCCAAAGATAGAAGGTAGCCAGCCCATGACGAAAGGTGAGTTGAGGCCGCAGAAAGCGACCCAGGGGTATCGAGATCTTTATTTGGCCCAAGGTGGCTCTGACGTCCCCAACAGAATGTTATGTCGGGAGACACTTTTGACAAGGGTGTGAATATTACATAATGCGGCAAAAGTGCACTGTGCGATTTTATGTAGCTTGGCGCATATGTCAACGTGCATTATTATGCTGTGCTAGTATGTATTATGTTCATTACTCGCAAATAATAGATTTGTATGGGAAATACTCTCTACATCAATCAAAAATACACCAAGTAAACATTTCTCCTGTTCAATGTTATGAGTTTCCCTATCATCAGCACAGATATAGATGTGCAAATGTATGAAGATACGCTATACAAAAATCGGCGTAAGAATTCAGCATCACTTGGCGCAAGCTTTTCATCGTTCTGCGATTACTTCGAAGCCTGCGGGCGAGATAGGCAAGAAAAACTTTTTAAATATTTAGACGTTGGATTTTATTCATTCATCACCTGAGGGTCTCATCATCAAGATTTTTGCACCGCGCTCCTTAATTGGGAATCGAATTAAGCGTCGTAAACAATCCTGAGACGTCGAGATCGTGGTCATGAATCCTTTTATTCACGATTGCGTCTACAACTCATTTTGTAAAGCAACTTCCCATGCCGACCCTCCAGCGGGGATTACTTATTCCCCCCTGATGTTTATCACGCCAAAAATGCCAGTAGAGAAACCCAATTTAGAACTTGGAGAACTTCTTGACTGCCTTGCCAGTTCGGGGCAGCACACGCAGGACGTTGAAGCGGACCTGTGGGTAGAACATGTTAGCATCGAACTATGGTGCCGACATTAGGGACAAAGAAAGACATACAGTCTTGCTGAGAGGCCTGCACTGGCCAACGGTAACCTGGTCACCCTCCTCAACACGGAAAGCAGGAGAAACGTGGGCGGCAAGGTTCTTGTGTCGCTTCTCGTAACGAGAGTACTTGGGGATGTAGTGAAGGTACTCTCTTCGGATAATGACGGTTCGGTGCATCTTGGTGGAAACGACAGTGCCGGTCAGGATACGGCCACGGATGGAGACGAGACCGGTGAAGGGGCACTTCTTGTCTGTTTGATCCAAAGTCAGCAATTCCATCTCCATTGAAACATTGTAGTGCTTTCCAATTTCCTCCTTGTCGCGTTGCCCGAATGTTGCGTCTGCGCATCACTGCCGTCATTCGCTCGACTCATGCCAATTTCCCGACTCTTCAAATTCGCCCAATTTCAATCATTTCTTCGCACGTACCGATGTAGCTGCCCTCAATGGCAGTCTTGGGGGTACGGAAACCCAGACCAACATCCTTGTACCATCGTCGTCCACCCTTGCCCGGTCTGGCGCTCTTGGTCTTGGTCTTGGAGTTCAAGAAGATGTGAGGCTGCTTCTGGAAAGCACGCTCCGACTGGACGGTCAACTCGGTCGCCCTGACATGAATGTTAGTAAAAAATAATATTCGTCGGGGGTTCGCGCAGCGCTGTCGTGCAAAACTGACATCTTGAATTATCCTTCTCCGGAGAGGTACCGTAACAAGAGGGCGTGTCGTAGAGGGTGGGAAGACAATGTCGATGGTTTTGCACAGAATGGAGGAGTAGGGCAACGGCGCACTTTTTTCGGGCCACTTTCCTACCTTAGGGCTTGCAAAATTTAGATTGGCTGATTAGGCGAGCCAAATAATGGGGCTCGCGTTATCAGCACGTGATAATGATTTCTCTCAGCTCAGTTAGTGTGGAAGCACGTGATGCTCCTTTGTGAGTGATTAGTGGAGACGTGGAGTACTTCGTTCCTAGCTGCCAGTATTTGAACCCCCCCCACTGTGGTGGCTGATTCAAGTGTGGCTGATCCAACGGAGATAGTACTTGGGTACTTGGTACGTACCGTTACCCCCCCGCGAAAGTAAACAAACGCGGTCATCGGGTCCTTTTTTATCATTAAAGTTGCAACTCCTGGTCTTGGATATCGTGACGGGATCAGCGCAACCAGCAACATGTCCGGCGAAGCCACTTTGCCGGCAACGCGCCGTTCCAGAAAATCCATTGGTGTACACACAGAACTTTCAAACCTCTCGCAGAAAGAAAATGCGACAATTGATGTTGGCAGCTCATTGGCCGCCAGCCGCAAATCACGTAGCAAGAGCATAGGCCCAGGTGGGCTGGATGCGCTCAGACAAGGAAATGGAAACAGGCGCGCGGTATGAACACCTCGAATGCGAACTCTAGACTATTTCTGATCCCATGTTTAGTCTCTTGCTGTGCCGCCCAAGGTCCCTCGATCGATTCTTAAGCCCACGATTTCTCCGCTACCAGAAATTCCACCGTTAAAATCGCAATCATCGAGAAAATCAGTAGGCGCGTCTGCATTTAGCATACCGGAAGATGAACTGAGCGGGTCGAAAGTTGCTCTGAGAACAGAGGAGGAACAGCAAGCAGCAGCAAGGGAGAGAGAAGAACGAGAGCGACGAGATGCTCGTCGTAAATCATTGGCCAATCGCAGAGTCTCGTTTGCCGCAGAAGCAACACTTCACACCTTCCATGAGGTAGAATACATGCAAAATTCTCGAAATTCGACAGAATCCAGGAGAAAATCAGGCTCAGGATCAAACGTCCGAAATGCTGTCGCTCAATTTGCCGCTGATGACCAGGATACCAAAGGCAGGAGAAGCTCGCTTGCTGGGCAGAATAATATCCAGAGCCAAGATGACACTGCTACATCAATCATCTATAGTTCTGATTCTGAGCCCGCAGATGCAGTTGAAGAGATTGCAACAGACGAAGAGGAAGAGGAAGAGGAAGAAGAAGAGGAAGAAAATTCCAATAGCGATTCAGATGACGGGACAATGATGAGCGTTGAGACGGAAGAGGTAACTGGCACCACCATAGCGTCCGAGCGATCTGTAGATGATATAGGCGACGAATCATCTACGCTTGATGAAGCTCTTCGCATTGCTGCCCGCCGTGCAGCAACCCAGCAGCTGGGAGATGCGGATTCTGACGATGGTGAAGAGATTATACCTTCATTTGGTTGGGTTAAAAAGACAAACCAAAACCTTTCGGTTAGTGAAACCAAGCAAACGTCGAAATCCTTGACGGATCAACACAGCTCCGTTCGAGATGAAAACGGCACCGAAATGGACATGGACATGGACATGGACATGGATATAACTCGAGCAATGGGAAAAATTATAAAAGCGTCAGTCGCTGGGGAAAATGACAAAGAGCCGGAACAAGAAGTATCGATGGACGTGACTCGTGCGTTTGGCGGCATTCTCCCCAGTGGTACGGACGATGCACCTTCAGAATCGGGCGAGGTGGATGATGGCGCGATGGAAGAGGCTACGATGGAATTCACGACTGCGGTGGGAGGCATTCACTATCCTCAGCTACCAGATATCGACACCGACGTTGACGAAAATGAAGATATGTCAATGGAGTTGACTAGTGTTATGGGAGGCTTTTTGGCCCGCCGACAGAGGGAGCAGAACGAGGCGACTCGGCGCCAAACGTTGAACCAAACATCCAATATAGATGCAGGCGATGATGGTGCAATGGATATGACCGTTGGCTTTGGAAACATTCTTTCTGGTGCCCAGCAGAGCGTGGCCAACAATGAAGATGGCGATGATGATGCGACAACTGGCATGGACGTTACGATGGGTATGGATATAACCACAGCCCTCGGCGGAATAATAAGAAATACCTCTCGAGCCTTTAGAAAGAGCTTTTTTGGAGGCGGAGTGGACAGACCGGAGAGCCCCCAGCAATCAATTCCGGCACAACCTTCTCCTGAGAAACGCACATCCCTTCAAGCGACAGCACCAAGACTATCGGAGTCTCCTAGTCCCGAATTGCAGGCTACCCCAGAAGAAGGACTGCCACAACATGCTACGCCTCAAGTACGAAAGGGCCTCTTGATTGATTTTTCAACAACTCCCTCAACGCCAAAGTCAACTACACCCAAATCTACGACGCCCAAATCTTCAAAAACGCCCAAATCAACAACACCCAAATCAACAACGCCCAAGTCGCCAGTACCCAAACCATTAACAACGCCCAAATCATCAACAACACCCCAGCAAGCTTCATTAGCAAAGGCACAGACGCCAACATCACAGAACCGGGTTCTTCGATCAGCTTCCCGGAGATCTCTATCACAGAGTGCCAGTCGAACACCCTCACCGGTGAAATCAACCCAAAAGAGCGCTACAAAATCGACACAACGGAGTGACTCCACCCCTCGGCGACTTTCAGGAGTTGGTGCAGACAGAAATGGCCTAGGATCACCTCAAGTCGCGGCCATTTTTGATCGTCGAGAATCTCTAAGCGATTCAACGAGCGCATTTATACCGGGAAAGCGTGCTGTTGCTTTCAGCGACCCCAAAGACTTGGCGGAAGAGATTGATGAAGACCAATGGCAAGAAAGTGATGATGTGAATCAGTCAAAGTTTGGTGGGCGCGAGTCGCAAAAAGACAAGGATGCTACACTCAACCTTAGAGAGATGATTGATAGTATGAGCCCCAAGCGAAATCCACTGAGAGGCAGGAAGAGTCTCCATGTTGGCAGTGCCAGAGGTCTCCTGGGTAAGCGGCCGGCTGAATTGGACGAGGAAGCAGAAGCAGAGGACAATGATGGCGTAAAGAGGTTGAAAGGGCGTCAGGGCAGCCCTGTCAAGAATGTGAAGCTTCAGCAGCCACCGTCAAAAGAAGAGACAACCGGAAGACTTAGGAGGTCAACTCGGTTAAGTTTTGACTTCGGCGGGAAAATGGCCCAATCAGCTTTCTCATCCCCTTTGAAAGGTGGTGATAGCAGCACTTTACGGAGCCAGAAATTTCTGGGGACGGCCAGGGACAACCAAACAGTCCATGATGTCCAGATTCATCAACCTTTTCTGAACAATGAATTTCAATTTCTGGAGACAGTTGACGAGGATCAAATGCACCTTCAGGATTTCTTGAACTTAACCTCGATTCGCTTTATGGAGCTTACGACGACCAAGAGACGTCACACAATTGCCCCGAGAACATCTCAGAGCGGCATTCTACCAGATGGAGAAGATGATCGGTCTCTAGAGCGGTGCGTTATGGCTGGCGCTTGTACGGTGCCTATGCTGGAACTATATCAACATTCTTGCCGAGAACTGAAGAAGTATATCTCTGAAGGACGAAGAATAGTCAAAGAGATTGAAACAGAGACCTTTGAGGACAATCCCCCACTGTTTCGAGAGTACATATCTGCTAGTCCCGACGTCAAGGCATTGATGGATAATCAATTTAAGAACGTCAGGGCTCATGCTCGTCACCTTAGCAAGGCGATGTGGTACGAATGGAGGATGAAGCTTCAGGATGGACTGAAGGAAGGCCTTATCAGTATCTCTGATGGCATGAAGGATGATGTCAAGATCCTTGAAGAGCAAGAGCGCCTTCTGAAAACCGTGATGCCCAATCTTGTGGGCCGGTATGAATCGCTGTTGGAAGAAAGTGGCAACCTTGAGGAAGCTGCTAGAGAGCTAGCTGATTGTGATCCTGCTGAGCTTCAGGCCACCAGAGAGGAATTGAGTAGTCTGGACGACGATATTGCTCAGAAAAAGAAGCTAATTGCCAAACTTCGACAAGAGTTTGAGGTTTCAGAGGCTGATGTGGAGGAGTTGGCAGCGCGGAAAACCCAATGCCTTGCAGAAATCGAAGAGTCCGAACGGATCAGAGAAGAGTGTCGTGGCTGGACCAGCACCGAGGTTAATAACCTCAAAGGTATGCATCTGTAAAGGTCAACTGTGAAAACCGACGCGGCTAACATAGGGAACAGTAAGGGTAGAGGCCATCGAAAAGGAACATGGATGGGCTGTGACGGGAATCTCCGGGCCCACACTCTCAATGACATACAAGCGAGAGATTGAACTCGTCTTGGACATTACATCTTTCCAACCTCAACAGCCGAATTCGGGCATAGATCTGTGGTATATTGCCGATAGTCGCGAGATCAATCCTCTGCCCAAGACGGCGGAAAAAGAATTCCTTCTGCAGTGCATACGCGAACACATTCGAGCAATGTCGCAAAACCGCACAAAGCTGTCTCATCTGCTCAACGTAGTACGGGCTGCATGGGACAAGTCGAACTGGATCTCCCGCGAAGTCAGGCGTATCAATGTAACGTTTCCAACAAAGGTTACGAAGACGTCTGACTCCAGCATCGCTGTTACTAGTTCCCTTCTTTTAGCACCTTTGGAAACTCGAGTAGAGGTGACATTCAACCTCAAAGGGTCTAGTGGGCCGGAAGGGGTGGACGTGAGTGTTTCTACAGACGCCAATGTGGTATATGGGGAACAATTCAATGTGGGCAAAGTCGGAGATTTTTTGGCTACCAGGATTGGGAAAAGCGTTGGAGCCGAGGGCGAGCAGTGGAACGATGTAGTTGTCGAACTATATGAAAAGCTCATTGCTCGGGGGAGCAAGCAGTAGCAGCCGACCTGACGTTGTAATGACTGATGATGGATTGGGTATATATGGTTGGTTGGTTGGCTTGGATAGGCGTTGTTGGACATAAAGATACCTTGAGCTGATGCTCTGTAGTTACATTATCATGGATAGATACGATATTTTGCATTGTTGCTGAAGCATTTGAACAACCCTTTCCCCACCTTGGCTTTTGAGTACATGTACATAGTAGAGCGCCATATGAATCGACTTGCTCATGAATAGTACATGTATCAAGATTGATTATTCTACACATCCATAGGGACGTAGCAATGCGGATTCTACAGAAATGGACAATGGGGAGGACGGAGGTTACAATTTGGGCAAGGTGCTCTGCTAGTTGGAATTGACCCCATGGGCAATCTTGTGATAGCCGCGTGCTGGGTGAGCACTTGGGCTAAACACCAAGTTTTAGCGAAATTTACCCCCAGCAAATCGATTTGTGCTTCCAGCTCCAATGATCGACCCTCCACTGACTCTCCTTTTTCCCCCTCCCACCTTTTGATTTTTTTTTTGATCTCTTTTACCTTTCATAGATCCCAAGGCTCCGACGACTCAAATCTCCACTCATATTCATCTCGCATGTCCTCTTTTTGATCCCGTCTGGGTTTATTGATTTATCGTTCGTCTCCGCATATCGGCGGCCCAGCCTTGCTAGTGAGAGGAGTTACCCAAATTGGCAAATCACTGCGACCTCGGGATACCTTATTTAAGACTGCTCGCTACTGTTCATCGACTCCAAAGCAAAGACAACTCAGCTCTTTTCCTATTTTTCATCTTTGCAAATTGGTGCAGGCGTTTCTACTAGAGGGGTCGATTGCTTTTTTTTTTTCCTTCGTCATGGCATCATTCATTAGGTGGTAAGTTTGCCACCACCCACGGTGATCTTTTACTTGGAGGGACTGGTTCATTCTGACCATCAGCGCAGGTACAATGGAAGGCTCGCAGCCCGTCCTCTGCTCACTCAGGGCGTGACGACAGCTGTTCTGTTTGCAACCGGTGATCTCACCGCTCAGCAGCTTGTCGAGAAGAAGGGCCTGAAGAACCACGATGTCTCTCGAACAGGCCGCATGGCGCTCTACGGTGGATGTGAGTTTTATCTTGCTGCCTAAACCCACTACCTCCTTTCTTTCACAAACCAGCACCGCAGCAGATCCATTGAAAAAATTTTCTGACCCAACGATTGTAGGTGTTTTTGGGCCTGTTGCAACCACCTGGTTGGGTTTCTTAGCCCGTCGCGTCACTTTCAGGAATGCTCGTGTTGAGACGTTGGCGCGTGTGGCGGCTGACCAGACACTCTTTGCTCCCGTCATGATTGGAGTCTTCCTTGGCAGCATGGCCACCATGGAGGGCAAAAGCCCAAAGGAACGCATCGACACGACTTGGTGGCCGGCTCTCAAGGCCAACTGGATGCTCTGGCCGTTTGTCCAATTCGTCAACTTCACCTTCTTGCCTCTGCAGTATCGCCTGCTGTTTGCCAATGTCATATCAATTGGCTGGAACAGCTACCTGAGCTGGGTCAACAGCAGGGGCGACAAGGACCACGAGTTGATCGCCGCTCCGGCCACCTAATTTGCCCTCTTCACCTCTAAATACTGATTTTAATGTCCTTTTTTCGTTTTATCTGGGTATCTGTGCTAGAGGGGAAAAGAATTACAAGATAGAAGGCTAGACATGATTCGGAATGCGGTTACTACTAGTTCAGAGTACCTCTTTGTTGTACCTCACGATAATCATAATGCATGACGACACAGTGCATTTTTATAGAATCCCATCACCTGGGCTGAATTTTTTTTTCAACCGTGTAATAGTGCTCCATGTCTCAGTTCAATATGCACCGGCAGAGCAGGCTGAGAGATGCAGGTTGCCGTAATAACCCCTGTAGTTTGCTGACGTTGATACGGTCTTGTGATCGGGTCCGATGATGGGCCTTTAGATAAGCCTTATTCAGGGGACTGTAATGGGACCAGATCCAACAAAAAGTCGGCTTTAGGAGCGCAACCTATGAATTAATCCTCAATGTTCCGTCCTATGGTAGAACGAGGGCTACGTTTGTTTAGACATCAAGATTCTAGCATCATCGCAGACTTTTTCCAACTTTCTGTACGATCTGATAAGAACAAAGATCGGAATCAGCGATAAGCGCAGGGCTTACTCACTCCCCAGGCATTGCCTCCTTAGGCCACAGAGGGCTTAGTGCCCGCTGACTCATCCCTCTTTTTGCCGCCTTGCAAATCGTTTTACCGAACGAGCGGCCAAATCCGGGCTTTGGACGAGACACAATCGACATCATCAGGTTCAGCCTCAGCGCTCGAATCGAACCCCTTCTTCGCTTTCTCTTTTTCATTCTCTATTTGCCCAGCAGCCCGAGCCTGGCGACGCGATGTTGCCCTTATCGGTGCGGCGTGCGGTGGCCACTGCTCCTCAGGGGGCAAGTGGGCTGACTTCTCTCGCCGCGTCGGCCCCAAAGATCGCAGCCTCGAGCTTCATTTTGCATCGCCCCCAGCGGCGGTTTTCCTCCTCGAAGCCCTCAAGATCCGATGAGCCCAATGATATTGCGGCCGGCCAGTCGGTGCCGGCGTCGACATCGTCTCGCGGAGAGAGCAAAGGCAGCAGGAAACGAAAGACCAAGGAGTCATCCGACCAAAAAGCGGCTTTCAAGAAATTACCCAGTGTTCCCAGCACCCACCACATGTCTCAAGAAGGTGAGTGTCGGGGATGCATTTCTTCAAGATACCTCCTCAATACTGACATGAGTTCCAGCCTTGAGCCTATCAAGCTTTTTCTCCCTTCACCGTCCTATTTCCATCACGCAGACCATGCCCAGGACTGTTACAGACGAGCATTTTGCATCCATCTTTGCCCCTCGAACGAAGGCGAATAGGATACGAGACACTGTGTCTACAATTTCTGACACCATCGATCAGCTGGAAGGCCCCATGGCTCAGGTAACAATAGAACCCCAAGATCAAGGGCCCAACGGCGGCATGCAAAGGGTTGATGTGAGGAGCGTTGACGGAACCGAGTCGACTGTCTATCTCCAAGTCGATTCCATGTCTGGGGAGTTCTTGCCCTTCCGCCCCCCTCCGTTACCCGAAGCGCAGCAAGGCACTGAGACTGGTGGAGTTGCTGCCGAAGCTGAAGCGTTGGAGGAGGCGGCTCACCATAGGGTGTACAAGGCCATGTTCACCATTGAGGAGTCAACAGAGCCAGACGGTCAGATCAGGATCCTCGCCCACAGCCCTCGAATTATCCAGGATGGACAGCCTAGGAGCTTTCTGGAGCGCCTGGCTCTCCGCCAACTGCGACTTGACCAAACCCGTGGTCACCATGACCTTTACGCAATCAGCGTCAAGCGGCAACGAAAACTCAAGATGAAGAAGAAGAAGTATAAGAAGTTGATGAAGCGAACCAGAAACCTGCGCCGCAAGCTGGATCGAACGTAAGGGGTTGTGCTTGGGTTGTGTGTTGTTATTCAACATTTGTTTTTTTCCATATTGCGTTGGGATTTGATAGGTTTTTGGGTTGGTGTCTGGCCTGGCGGTTGATATTCTTGTCAGCCATGAGTTACGCATCGCGCTCCTGAGACTTTTTCTCTTCCATAGACTCGTGAAGATGACAGTTGTCATGCACCGTGGTGCATGACTGGGACACGGCCATTTCCCGTTAGATCGGTGTATGTAAATTAGTATGAATAAGATGAACATGTAGCAACAGATTTGGGTGATATTTGGACATGACTTTTCTTCGACTTTTCACATTACTAAGGCAGTGCTAGCAGAAGTATTATGAAGCAACAATGTCATATGTGAAATTTTATTCTCGTCATTCAACTTCGATGTGTCCGAGTACTGCTTGATGTATGTACGATAGCACTCGTTTTATATCTACTACTGACTCAACAATGCCCAAAAGGAAATAATAACTTAGTTAATCTTAGCTGTCTGCCTAGCATTCTGCTTATACAAAATGGTACTGTAATCCGTACTCGTCCTCCAGATCATCTAAATCTTCTCGGTCAATGGCTCGGTGAGAGGATCGGTCAGAGCCCCACACAAGCGCAGCTAATGATGTCCACCGCCCGGCAGAATTCAGCTCCACCGCCAAATTTTTGGATTTTTTGGCTGCGACTGTACTTTGTATGCAAGAGGTCCCGCATTAAACTGTCTGAAGCAAGCAATTCTTGCGCAATCCTTTACCACAGACCATTGGCTGTGACAAAGTGTTCGCAAGATGCAGCGCAAGCAAGTGTAAGTTACTGACCAGCATAAAGCGCTTGTATGCCCTCACAATATAGCTAACCCGCCTGGCAGAGACGAGCGCATTGGCGCGCTCATTCGGAATGGACTACAGGAGAAGAAGAGAAGCTTTTTCGTCGTTGTCGGGGACCAAGCCAAGGATGTGATTGTACGACTTCATTATATCATGTCCATGGTGGACATTAAGCAAAACAAGTCTGTCTTGTGGGCATACAAGAAGAAGCTATTGGGATTCACAAGGTGATTACATTGTTTGAAACTATAATATTTATTGGCGTAGCTTAGACATCTGACGAGTGTATACATATAGTCACCGAAAGAAGCGAGAAGACAAGATCAAGAAGGAAATCAGACGCGGTATCCGAGAAGCAAACTCTGAAGACCCATTCGAGCTCTTTGTCTCTCTGCACAACATCCGCTACACTTACTATAAAGAGACCGACAAGATCTTGGGTAACACATATGGCATGTGCATTCTGCAAGATTTCGAAGCTGTCACACCGAATATCCTGGCTCGGACGATCGAGACTGTTGAGGGTGGTGGTTTAGTGATTATGCTGCTCAAGGGAATGAACAGTTTGCGGCAGTTGTACAATTTGTCCATGGACGCCCACTCAAAATACCGGACGGAAGCGCACGATGATGTTGTAGCAAGATTCAATGAGCGATTCTTGCTGTCTTTGGGAGGTTGCGACTCTTGTTTAGTTATCGACGACGAGTTGAACGTCCTTCCCATCTCGGGTGGCAAGAATGTCAGGGCTCTGCCACCCCCGGATCCCGATCAGTCCAAGACTCCGCAGGTACTGGAGCTGGAAACTATAAAAGACGAGCACCAAGAGCGGCAACCAGTTGGGTCCTTGATCAACCTTGCAAGAACTGTTGACCAAGCAAAGGCTTTACTGACTTTCACCGACGCCATTGCTGAGAAGACCCTACGAAGCACCGTTGCGTTGACAGCCGCCAGAGGACGAGGAAAGTCGGCTGCCATGGGAGTTGCCGTGGCTGCTGCAGTGGCATACGGATACAGTAACATTTTCATTACCTCGCCATCTCCAGAAAACTTGAAGACTCTGTTCGAGTTTGTCTTCAAGGGCTTCGATGCTCTCGGCTATGCTGATCATGCGGATTACTCCATCATTCAGAGTACGAATCCTGACTTCAACAAGGCCATTGTTCGTGTGAACATTCACCGGCAACACAGGCAGACCATTCAGTATATTCGCCCTCAAGACGCTCATGTGCTTGGCCAAGCTGAATTGGTTGTGATTGATGAAGCGGCCGCTATTCCTTTGCCCTTGGTTCGAAAACTAATGGGGCCTTATTTGGTCTTCATGGCCTCCACTATCAACGGTTACGAGGGTACTGGTCGCTCGCTTTCGCTGAAGCTCATCAAGCAGCTACGAGAACAATCTCGATCAGCTTCGACAGACGAGGACACTCAAGTTGCTGACCGGTCCACGGGAAGGGTTTCAAAGACGGAGGAGTTCCAAGCCAGTCGAAAGCTACGCGAGATCACCCTTTCAGAGCCGATCCGATATGCTCAAGGCGATTCAGTTGAAAAGTGGCTGAACAAGCTTCTGTGTCTGGATGCAACTTTACCCAAGGCAAAGGCAAGCGCCAACGGCTGCCCCGATCCGTCCCAATGCGAGCTCCTCAATGTGAACCGCGATACACTCTTCTCATTCCATCCTATCCCCGAAGCGTTTCTACAGCAGATGGTCGCGCTCTACGTCGCTAGTCACTACAAGAACTCTCCTGACGACCTACAGTTAATGAGTGACGCACCAGCGCACCAGCTGTTTGTCCTCACCGCCCCCACGTCAGAAAATAGTGGCAGATTACCTGAACCTCTCTGTGTTATCCAGGTAGCCCTGGAAGGAAAGATTAGCCGCCAGAGTGTGATAAATAGCTTGAGTCGAGGAGAGAGGCCACATGGTGATTTGATCCCCTGGCTTGTTAGCCAACAATTCCAGGATGAAGAGTTTGCCTCCCTCTCTGGCGCCCGAGTTGTTCGCATTGCAACCAACCCTGCATACATGTCCATGGGATATGGAAAACGAGCAATGGAACTTCTTGTCGACTATTACGAAGGCCGGTTTGCAAATCTGTCTGAAGACGATGACCAAGCCATGGAAGATAAGGCAGCTCGAGCGACGGATGCCGAGCTAGCAAAGGAGTCTCTGTTGGAAGAAAAAATCACCGTCAGAGATGATAAACATATGGCTCCTCTCTTTGCAAAGCTATGGGAGAAGAAGCCGGAGCGACTTGACTATATTGGTGTCAGTTATGGCATGACCAAGGAACTGCACAAGTTTTGGAAGCGCTCCTCCTTTTCACCTGTTTACCTCCGGCAGACTGCTAATGATCTAACCGGCGAGCATACCTGCGTCATGCTCAGACCGCTTGACAGCAGTGGTGATAAGACGTGGCTCGGTGCATTCTCAAGAGACTTCCAGAAAAGGTTCCTATCCTTGTTATCATACCAATTCCGGACGTTTCCTGCTGCTACTGCGCTGAGCATCGATCAATCAGCGAATACTGGTGCACAGCTTGATGCCACTCCGCTGTCTTCTCTGAACAAGACCGAGTTGGACAGGCTCATGTCGCCGTTTGACCTGAAGCGGCTGGAGTCTTACGCGAATAACATGCTTGATTACCACGTCATCTTGGATCTGATGCCTACTATTGCAAGCCTGTATTTCACCGGGAAACTGAAGACTGATGTCAACCTAACGGGAGTGCAGCAATCTATTCTTCTTGCCATAGGACTGCAGCGCAAGGATGTGGATGAGATTGCCCAAGAGCTCAATCTGCCGTCCTCACAGCTTCTTGCCATGTTCATTAAGATTCTTCGCAAGATCACAACGCATTTCGGATCTCTAGTCACAGCAGCGGTTGATGCTGAGCTTCCTAGGGCCGAAAACATCGGTGTCAGCCGGGAGAACGCCAGCGGCGCCCATGACGATGAGATTGTGGATGACCGATTCGTGCCCCTCGATACATCCTTGGAAGATGAACTCGAGGAAGGCGGCGACGAAGCCCTGAAAGCTTTGAGACAAAAGCAGAGAGAGATGATTGACTCTCTGCCTCTGGATCAGTAAGCAGACTTTTAATCTTCCTATTCAACTCCACTCATTACTAACAACGTGACATTTTTAGATATGAAATTGATGGCGATGCGCCGGCCTGGCAAGAAGCAGAGCGACAAGTGAACAGCGCTGCCAAAGACGGCAAGTCTAGTGTTGTAGTCAGCGTCAGGTCTGCCAAGCAAAAGAGAAAGGCGGGCCAGACGGCGTCGGAAATCTACGACCAAGAATTCGGCGACAACTCTCGGAAGAAGGCCAAGAAGGGGAAGAAGGGTAAATAAAGCATGTACGGCATAAATAGTTGAATACCAAGGTTTAGGTATTTGGCGTGGCGTTTGGACTAGACTAATATTATTTCCAATATAACAAACCCAATATCCGATTGTTTCCATTTAGAATGCACAAGATCCCAGATAGATCTTGTGGTTGCTCTTCTTCCGGAAGTTACCCATGGAATAGTACCCCTGAATTAAGCTTGCAGACTTGACTAACTAGGAATTCTCCGAATGTTGCACGGACGGAGTAAGCCTTCGGGAAATGCCGAATCGAGTATTGATGGGCTGTTGTTTTTACCTCCATCGCTTTGTTCTGTGCGTGGAAGATTACTAATGTTGCACCACCGTTATGATCATACTAGAGGCTTTCTTCGAATCATCTATTGCTCCGTGGTTAGAGAATTCCTAAATAAACATTTTATTAAATTATTATTCCTTCTCAGACTCCTTCCTATCGCAAAGTCCTGTCCATACCTCTTACAGCCAATCATCCCCCACGACTGCCGCGAAACCGATCTCGATGTTCATTACACAATTCAAGTACTGAATATAGTGCGCCTATACCGAGGCAAACGGACAGACCGCATCCTACCCATATGGGTCACAATACCGAGTCGACATTGAGCAAGAAGCTGTGTCCACAAGGCCACAGGGTTAGTGCCTGCGGCGGACGGGGAAATAGGTTGGCCTTCTATACCCTCGGGACTTGGCCCAACTTCTACTCTGGTGTCACCCCTGGTAGAGTTTTCCGAGGATCTGGTAGGAGGCCAATAAGACATAGGGCCAATAGCCTAGGAAGTTGAACTTTTGTCACAGTGGTCAAGGATGGAGGCTCCCTCCTCGAGATGCAGCAAGCGATGATGGATATTATCGCGGGCATCTAGACTCAAAAAGCAACCAAGTACGTAGCAAGAACTTTGCGTATTACATCGGTGCAGCATCTGGATGCGGAAGTTGTGTTTGGGGGTGCACAGGGTATCCAGGGGACGTGTGAGCTTGGCGGTGGCTATCTATTTGAATTACTGTTTTTTGAATATATACGGGCTTTAAGATATGAAAAGAGGAGTAATTCGTGCTATCAAAGGCATAAATAATTCCCAAGAATACACTCCCTACCAATGCTACATGTTTTGTCTTGCAATTACCAACTACCCCTGGAAAGGCGTCTACTAAGTACGTATAGCCTCAGCCATCGCAGCCTCACGTGAACGAATACTCGGCATATCCAGCACAATGTAGCGCAAATTTGCACATACCAACAGTCAAAATACTGCAAAAGAAGGGAAATGGCATGTCGCCAAAAAGGCATATTAGCTAGTTGCAAAGTGTGGGGAAGACCAGGTGACAACAATATGCATCGCTCACCGTATGTGCATGTCAGTTATTGGTGCCACTTATATTTTGGTGGTGCTTTGTAAATCAACCCCCGGGTTAGCTATCAGGTGAGAAAAGAAGAATAAAAAATATTACGAGAAGCGTATATGCATGCAGCCATCTGTAGGGGGGCTTTGACACGTCGGCCATTGTCTGACATACGTCTGGTCACAAGAGAGCAATGGGGAGCAGGAGAGCGTCAAGCAACCCCCAGAGAAGCAGGTTTTTGATCTTGTGGACAAAAAATCTGCATGCAGCAAGGATGGCACTGCCGATGTAGGCATTTCATCTCGGCATGACCAGATTTGTGGCTTCAGCAGCTAGCGTCTCACACCGGTTCTCGTTTAGGCAAAGGGGCCTCGAAGCGAACCGTGTATGAAGATGTATGTCTCATCTCTGTTGACCGTCCTTTCGGGAGACAGGCCAGGGAGGGAGTAGGAGTATCAGACGCTACACTGGCAGCAGTATGTAATCAAATCTCCAATCAGCACTTGGCCGTCGACTGGCTGACCTGGCCCAGGAGCGGGCGATGGAGCTGCGTCGACAACAGGAATATTGGGGAAATGGTCCTCCGTAGCTACCAGACGACACCCGATTCCTCGGTTCCCCGCGTCTCTCGCTGGATCCCGCATATATTAATCCTATATTAAATTAAAGTATGTC
>PXNZ01000727.1:0-24802 GCA_003012085.1 Trichoderma brevicompactum
TCTCTAGGTTATCAGAGGGCCGACTTCGCTCGCAGATCAATCAACCAGCCCGCCACGTAGCCCGCAAACCACATGTAAGCACATTACTGGCTTTTGCTCTTTTTTTTTCACATTACATACTGTAGATAGAGAGACATGTATATAGATGTAGCGCCAAGTAATAGTCAGACAACGCACCTCTTACAACATGCGTCAACGTGATGGTGTATTCAAATAATCCCACCCAATCTCCCCCCCCTTCGTCGTACTTTACACCAATGCCTTGACATGTGCAACGACATGTTGGCTCATCTCACACATTTGACGTGTAAGAATCGGTAATACTGGTAATATCAAAAGGGTAGCACTCTACTTCCGTAGCGCTTCTTAACCCCGTAAATTACGAGCGGTTGCAATGTCGTAGCCGTCATTGGATTCATCCAGCCGATCAGGCTGCACTTTCGGAGGACAGTCGGTGTTGGGTTCATCAGCCGAAATAAAATAAGCCCCGCCGGCTATAATGAAGCAGGTTTGTGCATGGAGATTGGGAATTTGCGACGTTTGATGACCCAGTCATGCCGAGACCCGGGGAAGAAGCGCCACCGAGCCGCTGCTTGGCCAGAACGAGACATGCCATTGCGTCTCCCGATCACGCAACGCCAATGACTCTTTTTTTTATGACAGATGGTCACGATGCGACACATGTGCCCCATGGTTTTGCTCCAAAATTTGGCTTCTTTGTATTCAGAATGAGATAGATAAAAACTGCAATCAACGCGGAAAAATGGCTCCTAATATTCCCCTAAAATGCCCGAATAGATGAAACATGCCTAATACTCCGTGCGATACAAAGGCCGCAACTGTTCCGACCGAAACAGTGGAAAAAAGAGAAAAAATAGACGGTAGAAATATACAAAAAATGGTACGGAGAGCACTGGACAGCGCCGTCTCCTCTGTTGATTCCCTCTCTTTCGTTGGACAAAAAAGATGACCAACTTTCCTCTCGCCGGGATGACTCTCTGCGTCCCCCGCTTCGCTCCAAAACAAGAAAACTTCGTTTCATATAATCATGGTCCGTGAGAATGAATTGAGCGCAATTCATGTGATGTGAAGGAGAATGGTAGTAAAGTGTAGATTTGTGCGGTAATTAATGGTCGGGTGTTGTGTTGGATGATCGCAATCGGAGGGTTGCAAGGATGTAGATTAGACGCCTCGGATGACTTGTGTCCGCTCGGCTTCCAACTGAGCAGCGTTGCGCTCATGAGACTGCTTCTTGCACTGAATCCAAAGTGTTAGTCAAAAACTGTATATAAGAAGAGAAAAAAAAGGGAGTGAGACGTACATCTTCCAGTCCGCTGCACTTGTGGTCTTCTAAGAGACGGTGCTTGCCGCAGAAGTGGCCGTTGCAGAACGTACAGTCGCCAACGATGCGCTGAGCAGGCTCTCGGCAGTCCTTGGCGGTGCAACGGAGCTTCTTAGGCATGATGGGCGAGTGGGATTATAGGAGATGAATCTAGTCGACCAAGACTGATTAAACGTCTTGAAAGAGACGGTGTCGTGTGATGATGATGCTGTCCTCGGAAGGAGTGTTGTTGTCGAGGACAAACGCTGCAAAGAGAGCCGGGACGCCTTGTATTAATAATGACAGGACAAAAGGGAGAGCCGACAGTGAGTGACGGAAGATTGACGCTGATTGATGAAGCAAAGGAAAACCTGAATCTTTTGAGTCAGCCCAGCTCGCGGACAGCGGATGGCGCGAGGCTTTATATGTCGCCGAGGCGAATGGAGTGACGCCCCAAGCGCAGAGGCCGGCAGGGGGGCAGCGACGACAAGAGCATCAAATCATCCAGCCAGCGAGGCGCCACTCACACCCGGTGGTCCGGTGGAGATGCGCCGCTCCCAAGTCCCAGCCAGCCCCGGGGGTGTGTGAATTTGCCTCCCGGATCGCCCCCCTCCCCCCCCTTTGGAAGGGGAGAGAAGCCTGAAGGGGAAGAGACAAGAGTCCCGTGGAATCGCTCGCGAGGGGTGCGGGCGTAGTAAGTGAAACGGATGGGGAATATTTGACGGGCGTCTGTTTTGATCTCTCTTCTCCTTCAACGTACCTGAAACCAAGGTGAACGGAATTGGTTGATTGCAATAATTCCGACTCAAAATGAAGATGGCCTCGGCTGCGTCGTCACCGCGGGATGCGTGATCAATTTACACAAACGACGAAGACAGCCGCAACGGGGGGGTACAAGCACAAGCGCCTGGCCGATATTGGTGGCGGGACCCCCGTCTGGAATTTTGCGGCCGGGAATGGAGGAGCAGCTGAACAGAGCAGCGGCTGGATTGGGTGAATCGGATTGCGTTGTAGCTGAGGCGTGGCGGCTGGATGGGCTGGTACGACGTGTGTGTGAGAAATTGTCGAATTGATGTCAAGATAACTGGTAAAGGCGGTGTTTGGCTTCTTTATCTGTGGCCGGAGCAGACAAGAGATACGAAGCATGTCGTCAGTCGATTTCCAATCAAAGCCCGCAGTGCGATGCTAACCTGATGTGACGGGTGCGGATACTGCTAAACAAAGTACGAAGTACCTGTACCACCATCTCACTACTGTCTGGTACCCGGTACAAGCACAGATAAAGTACAAGTATTGATTACTTAGTAGTACTACTAAGGCACTATCACCTTCTATGACCGACCCTTATTTCTGGTTTTCCTTTCCGGGGGCTGGGCCTAACAAGTTTATTGCACTCTGCTCTGCGCTGCTCTCCGAAAGCGGTGTCGGCAGCGGCGGCGACGGCAAAGGGACCGCGGGCGTGGCGTCGCAAAAAGGACTCTCGGCTCTCTGCTTTGTGGGCTGGGGACGGCGTTTGGAGGGTCGAGATGCCGGAGATGGCTTGGTTGATTGATTGCTCAACTTGGTTTCTGGGGATGGGGGAGCAGGGGAGAAAACAGCAGCATCAATTCGCCGGGACCGAGAATCACAAGAGGCCGTTTTATATAAGATGTTACACGGCATGATGCAGGATACGTGGGATTCAAGATGTAATCAAGCCATTCTGCACTCCCCAACTACTGCCTAGTAGTTAACCTACATACTATTACCTGACACCTAACAGCAGCAGGCAAGTTAACAGGTACTGCTGGTGAAGCCATACGATGCCTTATCTTAGTATCTGTACTTGGTCCTCCCGAGCGAGTGTGCATCAGTTGGGCACCGCCCGCCTTCTTGGGTTGCCATTTCCGCCGCCAGCGTGATCACACCTCTGCCTCCATCGCTTATGCCCTCCAGATCCCATGCCGGTGTATTGGCAAGGCAGTCAATAAGAGCAGCAGACAGTGAACAACGCAGCCCAGCACCAGCACTAGCAGTGACACCCAAGCGAACACGTAGCTGTGGGCGGGTGGATTCGGGGGGGAGTGGCCCATGCCAAAACCAATATGCCAGCCATGGGCCATGCCACTGCTTGTCTGCTTGTGCTAATGCCATGCCATGCCATGCCATGTACAACTATCGACCCAATGCATGGGAGCCCCTCCGTATCGACGCATCGTGGGGAATCATGCACCGGCCGGATTTCAGGCCCCAGAAAAGACGGGGGTCGTTCTTCCTATCGCGGCCATTGCATGCCCAACGCCGAAATGCTACGTGCATGTCTAGAGCACGATCCATACAGGCACTACTCCAGATACTACGCAGACAGGCAAAGAAAAATAAGGATGCGGCCAATTTTCATCCCGTTAGTCTTCTTTTTTTTTCCCTGCATGCGCGAGGCTCCACGCAGCGATGCGTTGGGGGGCGACTTAAGAAAAGCGCCTACGCTGGTCGCGTGCGTGCCACAGTCTAACACAAGTTAACGACGCCATAGATCCATACAGTACAGCAATTCCCAGCCCGGCGTTGCGTGAGATGGCTCATCACAAAGTCTCAACCGCCCTCGTTGCTCTTCGTCTGGCTCGCTTGGCTTTCAAAACAGCAGCAGCCAAGCCCGTTTCACCTCAGCGACGCCGTCCTCAAATCAAATCCATTGGGGGTTATCCGCGCGCCCCCCCCTTCGAATTGGCGAGACGTAAGACATGACTTGCCAAAATGCCATGCAAGCGCCTTGGGGCTCGGCTGAAAAGTCGCGCGCTCACAAGATCAATATATCATCCCCGATCCGTGTTTGATGCTCATGTCAGCCTGCTCCTTTCTCGCTAGCTCTAGTGCCCCAGGCCGGGCCAAAAGATACGAGCACATGGACGCTCCATACTCGTCTTGTGGTACTAGTACAGCGCTCCGGAGACGGTAGGTACTAATAATCGTCGCATTTACTCCGTACATTCGCTGCTTGATGCCGTGATGCTACCTGCTAGGTGGTAATTCTCCGTAGTACCGTGGTCTGGAAGCAAGTACTGGAGGCTGTACTCCATACAAGCGCGCTGTCACTACCTGGGCTGTCAGCGGAGTTGCGAGCAGGTGTTACAGGCTCGCCAGCGCTGTGACGTAGCTGCTCTCAGGCCCTGGACCAGCCCCCCGACCGCCCTCCAGGCTGACAACGCTGACGACTCAGGCAACGTACATGGGCGGTACTCTGTGCTCTGTACTCTGTACTTGCGCACCACGTTCCGAGCAGTACTCCCTACCTCGCAGCGCATCTAGGACTTGCGGTGCCCTGTGCTTTGTTCGTATAAACTACGGAGCACAAGGGAGAAAGTAGAGCCACGGCCGAGAGCGACGGCCAACAAGCGCCGACAAGCCTCGATTGTTCATTAGAGCGCCGTCGAATCCCAGGGAATCACACCTTCCAACTAGTAGCCCGCAAATTGCTCCTCCCTTGCTATCGACGATGCTCAAGCCGTCTAGCCTGCTTGTACGTGCTCCGTACAGTGAGCAACGGTCGTCTAATTGACAGGCACTTACTAAGTAGGTGTACACTGCACTCCGCTGTAGCGCATCATCTTACACGGCGCAATTCCCGTACACCGTGGCTTCGTATTCATGTCCATTCTCACCACTCCATCGCCGCTTTGGGAACAAACTGCCCATCTCAAGCCCGGATTCTCCTCGCCCTCACTGCCGGCCGGATCCGCCTCCGGCGCTGCCTCCGAAATCAGCACCCAGTGCGGTCCGACCTCGTCGCTCTCTGTCTGCCCCAATAGGAACTGCCGAGCTTTGCACGAAATGCCGGCCTACATCGTTGGCCCAGCAGGCACCATTTTTTTCTTCTTTCTCTTTCTTTCCGCAGCCATGTCGTCATTCCCGGGTTCCGCCCGCTGCGTCAAGCGATGTCACCGTCGGGCTGCGCGATGGGGGAAACTAGTTAAGGAAATTTTTAAAAAAAAGATTTACCTTTTTGCCATCATTGCGTACAGAGGTTGCCGATTCTGTGCTAGTTTTCTGTTGTTGCAAGACGAAAATAGCCATGGTGCCTCCGTCTAACAGAGTTTCGAATCCATGAATTGACCATAGCAAGCGTGTGTGCGTGCATAAGCAGCGTAAAAATACCACGATGAAGAATGCATCTCTTTTCAGAATTCGGTCGCTCCGTAGATGTGACGAAACTTTGGGTTTTGTTGCTTATCAAAGGACAGCTTCTTTTAGGCGTACAATTCAATATAGAGTATTGTACAAAATTGTGAAGATGGTGATGAGGCGCTAGTCATAATAAGTACTGCGACTGTCAATTAGTGTCCTGACTACTTGAAGAGCCGTGACAAATTCATCGACGACGATATCATTGACGAGGATATTGCCTTGGCCATCGCCTCAATGTTCTTGACATCGCAAATAGACGTAGAAGAAGCCATTGGACTCATTCGTGTTGGGCCTCAAGCTTTCAAGCGCGAGAGAATATTAAATCTGTACAAAGAGTAAACATAGTAAGGCATATTAAAAGCCATGCATGAAATTTTAAATACCTACTAAATACAGTGGCTCATATTCTTTCATATAAATGCCACGATTTTTTACATAGGCATGGAAAATTCTCATCAAGCTCGCAATGGCGAGGCAATAACATGAACCTACGACTATACTAGGGCCATAATCCCCCCCATACGGTGGGTCATGATAATAATTGCCTTGCATAATGTATTTATTTCTAAAGCATTATAGGTTCATCTGGACCGAAATAACCTGCCGGCCGGTCAAAACGGAACATATCTTCTACCACCAAGGCAGATAATTTTCCGAAACCAGTTGAGCAAGCGCTGCTGTGTATTGGTTTGACCGAATGATGAGTCCCACCAGGTTTCAACGTCTTATCAGATTTGTATGGGCACGCAATGATCAAGCAGTGTGTGAGGATGCATGTAAAGAGATTCCTACTGTAGGGTAAGTCAGTCAGGTAGGCAGCAGTAATAGCAATGCTATTCGGATTATGGAGTACGCAAAGCTTGCAGAGCCATCTCTGTGCTATAAGCATCAGGGCTTTATGACCCGATTTAGGTGCAAATGCCCAATGGGGAAACCCCGGCTCGGCTGACCTGCCGGGTCAGCCAATCAGGGTTCCGTATACTTCCAGCAATATTCGGCGTCCACCTTCTTAATTGGGCCACGCTCGGAGCTCTGCGAGATCCTGTTACAATGCAAATGGTTGATGGAGGGCTGGTCTCGAATAAAAATATGAGGCACTTGATGGGACGAATTTTCTTCAAGGTGCATGGCTGGAATTTGCAGTCAATGTGCAGATTACTGCCACAAATGCTGCCTGATTCTTAATGCCTTAGATGATTAACACTAAGCCCTCCGTGGCCCGACGTGATTCACGAGATGGCCAAATGACCATTGCTCGACAATCAGGTATGATGGGATGTGGTTACGATAAACCAAGGTTCAGTACGGACTGCATGGGATGGAGGGGTTTTGATGATGAGGAGTAACTACAAGTGCAGCTTTGTGTGTGTGTGCTTGAGCTTACGAGAGGTGTTAGATGAGAGACAAATCCGGGATAACTATCCATTAGTGGCCTCTGAAATAATTGAATTGAGAATTGGTCCATCTAAAACTCCTTCGGTCTAAGAAGCTTATTCACATCACCCGCGGTAATTGGCAGCAACTTGTGTGCTGGCCAGTTATCTTCCGTATTAGCTAAATAAATCGAGATATCGGCCTGTGATCTATGTGAAGCGCTGGAAACCGAAATTTGATTCCTCTTTGGTCCCAAGCAATGAATACTTAACATGTATAATGAGCTTGTCATACCGATACCATCTATATGGCAAGATTGAAGAGTGGGTTGACTCATGCTCTCACGATATTACTTACGCTGAATAGTTTTGGCTCTCCATATATAGTATAAGAAAAAGATATTTTACATTTCTGGGTAAATGGGCAACTGTATAACGTCGCTCCTACCTCAAAATGACGAAAAACACGGCGCTCTCTCCACAACGCCCATGTAGCAAATCTCGAGTGTCCTCAGTCTCCCCACGATGCAATACCTATATAAAGCAAAATTAACCACGAAAAGACATCAAACAACGCCGTAATCGTATAACGGTTAGTACAACAGTTTGTGGATCTTACGAGACACTGTAAATCCTGGTTCGATTCCAGGTTACGGCACATCCTTTTTTGCTGAGTTGGAGACGATCTGTTTTGTGAGTGGGGATGTGGCTTCAAACCAACCGAACCGCCAGCAATGTCACGTGATACTTTTTATTAATACTAGCCTTCGAGGAGGTAGCAATTGCTCTGTCAATGAGTAGCGCAATTTGGCAATGGACATGTGCTTGAGGGTGAGTAAACTGGTGGCATAACCCGACTCACCCCCAGCAGATTGTAGATAGAACAACACTATCACAGCAACTAGTACCTTACTTATAGCCGTTTCAATAATAATAAACAATGGTGATTGTCATCCGTCATCAGGGAGAGTGATAATAACAGGGGGACGATTACGGCTGTCAAGTTGTCGCCCACGCTTTTAGAGAGATATTGTCTGCAGGCGACTGCCTTGCCTATCACGGATCAGTGGTGTCGAGAAGCGGTCAATCTTGAGATTTGCATATAAACTCGATTACTTTTTGTACAATCTGATGCGCTCAACAGTCTCTAACTGCATGGTGTAAATAGCATGACTTGTCATTTGTCCTCCATAATGTCCTGCTCCACCCAAGTAACCATCAAGGTGCAGACTGACTTGGTAGAGCATGTGAAGCCACCTCCCGGTATGCTGACCACCCTTTTCCCTGGCTTCTTGTTGATTTTCTCCTTCTCTGATTCCATGGTTATCATTCTTTTATTTTACATTCTTGACACAGGCCTGGATCGCCCCATCCCTCCCTGGGACCTGTCCCGTCACAGAGTCCGTGCGTCAACAACGGCTCGGATGCAGTCTCCCTGCTTCATCGTCTCAAACGCACTGTTAATCTCTCCGAGGGTCTTGCGGTGCGTGATAAACTCATCAACCTTGAGATCTCCATTCATGTAGTCGCCGACAAGTCCAGGTAGCTGCGAGCGGCCCTTGATGCCACCGAAAGCGCAGCCCTTCCAGACACGACCGGTGACCAGTTGGAATGCTGAAATAAAGGCCACAGGTTAGCATAATGAAACCACTAAGCAACGGTGTCGGAATGATCACTTACGGCGAGTGGCAATCTCCTGACCAGCTGCAGCGACGCCGATGATGATGCTCTCGCCCCAGCCCTTGTGGCAAGCTTCCAGAGCAGCACGCATCACATTGACGTTACCAGTGCAATCAAACGTGTAGTCGCAGCCACCATCAGTCATCTCAATCAGCTTTTCGACAATGCTCTGTCCCTTGAGGTCGTTGGGGTTCACAAAGTCGGTAGCTCCAAACTTCTTCGCCCACTCCTCCTTGGACGGGTTGACGTCGACCACGATAATCTTGCCGGCCTTGTTGACGGCAGCGCCCTGGACAACTGACAAACCAACGCATCCGGCTCCAAAGATGGCAATGTTGGAGCCCTCTTCCACTTTGGCGGTCACGCGGGCTGCGCCGTAACCAGTGGTGATGCCGCAGCCAAGGAGACAAGTCCGGTCCATGGGAGCGTCGGGCTGAACAGCAACGACCGAGATGTCGGCCAGAACAGTGTACTGAGAGAAAGTCGACGTTCCCATGAAGTGGAGAATGTCCTTGCCCTTGCACTTGAATCGACTGGTGCCGTCAGGCATGACACCCTTGCCCTGAGTAGCTCGGATCTTGCCGCAGAGGTTAGTCTTTCCAGATTTGCAGAACTTGCACTCCTTGCACTCGGGCGTGCTGCGTGTCGATTAGCTTCAGACCTGACATATTTAGGGAACATGACATACTAGAGAGCAACAACGTGGTCGCCAGGCTTGACATTGGTGACGCCCTCGCCAACAGACTCGACAATCCCGGCTCCCTCGTGTCCCAGAATGACGGGGAAAGCACCCTCGGGGTCCTTGCCGGACAGGGTGTAGGCATCTACAGCTGTCAGCCCTTTTCTTGTCGTGTCTCCAGGTGTTCGACTTCATCATCCGCGCAACTCACCTGTGTGGCAGACGCCGGTGTAGTAGATCTGCACGCGGACCTCGTGAGCCTTGGGAGGAGCAACCTCGACATCCTCAATGCTCAGCTCCTTGCCAGCCTCCCAGGCAATGGCAGCCTTGCAGGTGATGGTCTACTCATCTCTCTCATCAGCTCATGTCAAATTACTGTGGGGTGCTATGTCATGGAGGGGTATTTCCCGCGAAATGATTTACCTTTCCGACGGTAGAGGCCATTGTGTTATTCAGAGATTGAAATGCAGCGGATGAATGCAGCTTCTCGATGAGCCGGAAAAAAATTCAGTGAAGGATGGAGCTGCTATTTATTTACGAAGTGGCAGCTGGTTGGCCTCTTTTAACGGGGAGCTTCCCGATCCCCCGAGCGTCACTATTACTATTATTTTGATATTAGCTACCCCGCCGCAGTGCAAGTGGGGGGGCAAACAAAAACAGTTGCTCTGCGACCTGTTTGGCAGTGCTTGTGTACGCTTACTCATGCATTCAAAATGCTGGGCAAGCCTTGGGATTTACCCGCCAACGAATCGCATCTTCGACCGAGAATTGACTTTTACGACAAGTTACTCCTGTTGCCGGTCCTTAACCCCGATGTTATGTGAGAATGACATCCTTGCGGCTCCCTCTTCTCCGTGTTTTAAAACCGTAATACTGTTACCCCCAAAAAGCGGCTATAATTATTGCCGATTCTATAAGTAAAACCAGTCCATTCGGCGTTTTCTGAGAAAAGGGATGACTCTGCAAACAATCTTTTTTTTTACCAAATCCCGACATTTCTCCTTGAGATGCTTTAATTTGAAGCTTATTTGATTTCTAATCTGCGTAAATTGACGTGTAGTAAAAATTCGTGAGCTGGTCTGAAAAAAATGTGAGAGCCTTGATATTGCGCCTGGTCGAGCATCAAACTTTTGCCGATCTGACTACATAGGAAGAGGATGTACTTTGAAAACAAAAGAGAAGGGCCAAAAGTTAATTTTTTTAGGCTGGAAATATTTTCCCCTGTAGCCATTTTCGCCAAGATTTGCCTTGATCACAGCCTCTGAACTTTGAAGAGTTATAATGCCAAGTCTTAACTCTGTCCCACACACCGAGCCCACCTTGGGTCTTGAACCACTCGGTGAGCAACGGCTAAATCTCGGACCGCATTCAACTTGGCGCGACAACAGCTGCCAAAAAATATCCCAGACGCGTTGCTGTGCCAAATGAATTGAGAGGGCAATTTCTATTCACAAGCAGCACCGTTAATTCCTCACCCCGTTCCACCCTTTGAGCTTGCATTTGACGAAAATTACGCTTCGAGAGTCCGACGGCCAGCTCGCACACATGAAGAAGTGATCCGCCGTCGCTCCTGATACGAACTTTCTCGAGGAGCAGCGATTGGGCAAACATCTCTCTATCCATCATGGCGCACAGATTCATCGTCGATTCCAGCCCGATGGGCAAAGAGGCGCCATCGACACCGGATAGGCGGCGTCCCAATAATTTCGGATTTTCGCAGTATGAAGATTCCCCGACTGGCACTCCCATTGATGCTCCCCCGTCATCTACAGCCTCCTTCACCCCGGCGGGAGCTCCATCAGTTTCGTATCTTGGCAGTTCAGTGCTCCATACCTTTGAGCCGCCGAGACCCCCCAACTTTGGACTCAGCACAACCTCAAGCAACGGGGGAGGATTGTTCGGCCGGACACGCAACCCGAATGCCCCCCTCGGCCGATCCATCAGAGGGAGACCACCCTCTGGGTTGAGCCGACAGCTTCGTGCGGATGACGACGATGAAAAAGATGATGATTTTGATGAGGGTTTTGACGATGATAATGAACTCCCCCCCTTGAGAGGGAGCTTGTTTCGGCTGGCGCCCCCGACGACTAGGCCATCTCAAAGAAAAGATGAGCTTACCACCACTGACGACATGGAAGCCGAGGTGGAGCGGTATATCGATGAGGAAATGGAAGAGGGAGAAGAGGCTCCCTTGGATGAAGAACAGAGCGTCGATGACTCTGACATGGGCGACATTTTCTTGAACATGCGACACGACGATCGTGCATATGGCCAGCCTCTCATTGGCGAGGAGTCGGACCTGATGATGCTGCAAACCCCAGCGGCGACGGCCAGAGTGCGCAAGGAAGCCGAGAGTATATTTAGCCAATCGACTCGCTTCAGAGCCTCTGGAAGAAACCGGGAACTTCAGTTTGGCACCATTGCGAAGGATGTCTATACGCATCAGGAGCCTGCTCTCGTCACGGAGAGCCCTGACTTGATTCTCAAGACGGAAAATCTGGTTTGCCAGCTATATGATGATGGAGTTGGCGCGCATGATGACCCTGAGAAACTTGAAAATACGCTCGCTGACGTCACCTACCGACTGATACGGCTATGGACGGACTATGTAGAGGAGCTTCCTCCGCCAGAGGGTGAGGATCTGGCCACCATTGGCCCAGCAGAAGACGCAGATCCTTTTGAAAAAGCTGCCTACGTTGCCAACTTGATTCTTCGCATGCATCACACTCGTTTCGATACCAAGACTGAAGATGAAAAGACTGCGCCCTTGCCGGAAATCCTCTTCGAGTGGATGCAAGGCAGCCACAACCTTTATCCTGATCAAATTCGAGAAATCTCCAGGTACAAGCCCAGCCCTGCATGCCATACCTTGTACTGGCAGACTCTAAGGAATACACTGCTGCGCGGCGATGTCAACGGAGCGAAGCAGCTTTTGAGAAATGCTGGCTGGGAGCATGTCCGCCGAGGACCTCTGGGAGGACAAACATACATAGGCAAGGCCCTTGAGAATGTGCGGAGGTTTGCAGAGGCGACGTGTGAGATGCTTGACCAATGTCCTGCGGCACGGAACGACTGGGACATTCTGAATAGCAGCTGGACCCTATTTCGAGTCCAAGCTCGGGGCTCTCTGGATAGACTTACCTTGTTTGCCGAAGGCAAAGACACTAGTCTGCTAGATTCTCTCAACGATGAAATCGACATGTCAATGTCGACAATGGCCAGGAAGGCCTCGAGCCAGATTCCTTGGGACATTTACGAAAATCTGCAGACGGTATACGACATTGTCCTAGGACAGACCGAAGCCATTTTGGAGACGGCTCAGGATTGGTGCGAGGCAACAGTTGGACTGTTTGGTTGGTGGGACGAAGGTGTTCAGCGTCCTAAGAGCCTGGGGCAGTCCCAGTTTGGCGTGTCACCAGGCAGCTACACAGACTCCGAGGACTACTTTGACCGGCTTGTAACGGTGTTCAACGTTGTTATCCAGTCTGGATTGAGCCCCAACACGATGAATCCCGTCGAGGTTGCTCTCGCATCTGCCTTTGAAGGCAATGTCAACGCCGTCATAGGGTGCCTGAGGACTTGGTCTCTTCCGGTGGCATGCTCTGTAGCCGAGATTGCTTCTCTGGGCCAATGGCTTCCTCCCCCAGAGTCCGTGAAGCCGTTACCTGCTGACACTCTGGACATTGATGACTTGCTGCTTCTTGGAGTGGGCCAACCCAGCACCGACGATGTGGAGGGTATCAAGGACACAACCCTTGTTATTTACGCGAGAGAATTGGCAGGCATTGAGCATCTTTCGCCACAGCGAGACGGTTGGGAGATGGCAATTCAAGTGCTGGGGCGGATGGACGTGCCGGAGAAATCAGAAGAGACGGTTGGTGAATTGCTGAGGGACCTCCTGGCAACACTGGACGAGACCTCTAGTACAACGGTAGATAAGATGTGGAGAATCTTGAGCGATTTGGGCATGATGAATTATGCCGAGGAGACTGCAGAGGTAAGCGCCTTCTTTTTCGTCCCCCGTTTCGTCCAACCTTGCTTGACAGTAGTAAGCTAACCAAGTAATAGACATTTGCGGAGATTCTGTCAAAGGAGTCTCACCGATACGGCGAGGCTCTTTGGTACTTTGCGCTTTCTCATCGTACAGACCGAGTTCGCGAAGTTCTTAACCTTCTCATGTCCTATTCGCTCGTGCAATCAACGGTATACCCTGCCGAAAAGGATCTTGATGATGATCTCAAGAGCCTTCTTCGGAACCGAACAGAGACTCTGGAAGACCGGGCAAAGATTGATCTGGAAGCTGCCCAGCTATTGGGTCGGATGCTGAGCGGCTACGCTACGCTGCGCAAGTTTTATGAAATTCGAGACGAACTGGCAAAGATTGAAGAGACTTCGCCATCCAGAGCTCTCGCCATGAAGAAGCAAGCTGCCTTCGCGTTGGTGGCTGTCGTCTCTAGTTCGGGCGACAACATCCGCGGCGGGCTCTATGACGAGACTAGGGACGCCGTTGTTAGCGAAGACTTTTTGCTGGCTCTGCTTGGCGAGGTAACAGTTTTCGTCAACCAGTCCCCCTCCGTCATCTCCCTTGAGCAGCTTGACATACTTCTCAAAGCGATTGAAGACATTCAGGCAGTGGGCTCTCGCGTGTACTCGACTTGTGAGGATTTTTTCAACCTGGTGCTCGCATCAGGACAGGGCCTGAAGGGATCTACGCCAGCAGATCTTATGAAATCGACAGGCGCTCTTGGCGGCAGCACATACATGATGAGCGGCAGCTCGCTCCTGGCTAGCCACATGCAGAAGTCCGTTATGGGAGGAGGCAGCAAAGTGAATAGGGGATGGGACTGGAGAAAGGGCTGGCTGGCTAATACCAAGGGAGAAGACGTGATTCGAAAGCTCAGACTGGGCTTGGCCAAGGACTTGGCAGCGCTATGGCTGGACGATGCAGATGGGGTTGCAATTTACTAGAACAAAAAAAAAAATGGACGATAGAGGGAGATGGAATGAAAGGATATTTGCATGATGGAATTCGGACTGAGGCGAACGATACATGATGTTAGCAGGTGCAAGATACCTATATAATACTCGTACTGAGAAGATTTATTGAGGGATTGTGGTCGATTGAGAGAGGTTATTATTATCCAACAGAGAGAAAGCGAAAGAACTGAACTGGCATCAGCATCCTGTCTTGGGGATAGCCATTGTATACATTGTCTTGTTCACCAAATGATCCAATTCTACTACTACTACTAGGAGATAGTACCTAGGCCTAGGCTATAGTAGATGTCAAATTTAGTACATAGAGCTTGGTGCGATCTACGTATAGATGGGCGTGCGCCACTTTGTCCCCGATTCTCCCCCGGCTGCCGCTCCGGCTCCAATCCGATACCGCGCATTGCCAATCTCAAAACTTTCACCCCACCAAAAAGTTCGTTTGTGGGAATGAATCACGGGCTCAGCCAACGTTGCGTAACATGGCACCAATTGAGCTGGCAGGCCGTTCCGGAGGCGCCATGACGGTGAGTTTTCCTTTTTGGTTATTGATTGCGCTTCCGTCAGACGGAAAAGAATATGAACAATGGAAAGAGGCTGACATGGTGCCGGGCGCTTGTTAGAGTCTTTTGCGACGAGCTGGATCCGGCTCCGCGGCCGGAGCTCTCAACCGCGCATTATGCGTCTCCCCGAGCAGGCGCTTTTCAAGCGTCAAGTCTCTGCCGCCGACGTATGAGAAGCTGTTCAACAGATACACTGACGTGCGGCGAGTCCTGGGCCGGCAGCGCCTGACGCTGGCCGAGAAGATCTTGTACAGCCACCTGAATAATGTGGAGGAGTCACTGCTCAGCAACACGGACAATGGGCGCAGCATCCGCGGCAAAGCGAACCTGCTGCTGAAGCCCGACAGGGTCAACATGCAGGATGCGTCGGCGCAGATGGCGCTGCTGCAGTTTATGTCGTGCAACCTGGAGAAGCCCGCGATCCCGGCGAGCATCCACTGCGACCACTTGATTGTGGGCTCCAAGGGTGCCGAGGACGACCTGTCGGCGGGCATCCAGGCGAACAAGGAGATCTTCGACTTCCTCGAGTCCGCGGCGCGCAAGTACGGCATGGACTTTTGGCCGCCTGGCGCGGGCATCATCCACCAGACGGTGCTGGAGAACTATGCGCTGCCCGGCCTGATGATGCTGGGCACGGACAGCCACAGCCCCAATGCCGGCGGTCTCTGCACCGTGACGATTGGCGTTGGAGGTGCCGATGCCGTGGATGCTCTGGTTGGCGCGCCGTGGGAGCTCAAGGCCCCCAAGGTGCTTGGTGTTCAGCTTATCGGCAAGCTGAACGACTGGGTTGCCCCCAAGGACGTCATCTTGAAGCTGGCGGGAGAGCTGACTGTTCGCGGCGGCACCGGCTCCATCATTGAGTACTTCGGCCCCGGTGTCGAGACGCTGAGCGCTACCGGCATGGCTACCATTTGCAACATGGGTGCCGAGGTTGGCGCGACCACGTCCATCTTCCCCTACACCGAGGCTTCCGCTCGATACCTTCAGTCTACCCGCAGAGGCCAGGCCGTTGAGAACATCAAGGCTCTGCAGAACTTCCCTGGAAACAGCACTTCTGAAGATGCCCGCTTCCAGTTCAAGGCCGACGAGGGTGCCGAGTACGACCAGCTCATCACCATCAACCTCTCCGAACTCGAGCCTCACCTCAACGGTCCCTTTACTCCCGATCTGGCCACCCCCCTTTCCAAGTTCAAGGACGTTGTCAAGGATCAGCAGTGGCCCGAGAAGCTGTCCGCCGGTCTCATTGGCAGCTGCACCAACAGCTCCTACGAGGACATGACCCGCGTGGAGAGTCTTCTCAAGGAGGCTGCTGATGCAGGCCTCAAGCCCGCCGCCGATTTCTACATTACGCCCGGCAGCGAGCAGATTCGAGCCACCCTGGAGCGTGATGGCACGCTCAAGACTTTTGAAGCTGCCGGCGGCGTGGTGCTGTCCAACGCTTGCGGCCCTTGCATCGGCCAGTGGCAGCGACAGGACGGCGTCACCAAGGGGACCTCGAATGCCATCCTCTCATCGTACAACCGCAACTTCCGCGGCCGCAACGATGGCAATCCCGAAACCATGAACTTCCTCGCCTCGCCTGAGATTGTCACTGCCATGGCCTTTGCCGGCTCAACCACCTTCAATCCCATGACTGACACCATCAAGACCCCGTCTGGCAAGGACTTCAAGTTCTCTCCCCCCCACGGTCTCGAAGGCCCAACAACCCCCTTCGAATCCGGCGTTCCCTCACTCGGCGTCCTTTCCCAGCAGCCCGACCCCAGCGTCCAAGTCGCCATCTCTCCCTCTTCCGACCGCCTCGCCTTCCTCGAGCCCTTTGCCCCCTTCCCCGAGTCCGACCTCTCCGGCCTCCGCGTCCTGGTCAAGGTCACCGGCAAATGCACCACCGATACCATCTCCGCCGCCGGCCCCTGGCTCAAATACAAGGGCCACCTCCCCAACATCAGCACAAACACCCTCAACACCGCCATCAACGCCGAAACGGGCGAAGTCAACGCTGCCTACGACCTCGACGGCTCCAAGCACACCATCCCCGAGCTCGGCCAGCTGTGGAAGGACCGCGGCCAGGAGTGGCTCGTCGTCGCCGAGCACAACTACGGCGAGGGCTCGGCCCGCGAGCACGCCGCCCTCCAGCCGAGATACCTCGGCGCGAGAGTCGTCCTGACAAAGTCCTTTGCGCGCATCCACGAGACGAACTTGAAGAAGCAGGGCGTTGTGCCGCTGACGTTTGCGGACGAGGCGGACTACGACAAGATTGTGGCGGGAGACGAGGTTAGCACCGTGGGACTGTACGATATGCTCCGCAACGGAGGCAAGGGAGACGTGCAGCTCAAGGTGAAGAAGGCGAGCGGCGAGGAGATTCTGATCCCGACGAAGCATGCCGTCAGCAAGGATCAGGCAGGATTCGTTTTGGCAGGTAGCGCGCTCAACCTGCTGTCCAAGGGTGTATAAATTCCTGCCATCAGGGTTAGGGTAGCAGAAAATGTTGTTGAAGACAAAAAAAAGGGGGGATATAGTGCAGTTTTTCTCCATAGTAGACTACCTGAGGATACGGAGCCTAGTAACTGATTTCAATCATAGCAAAATATTGGGTTTGAACCTTCTTTTATTTGGCAGACGTTGCCGAAACTATTTACTAAAATCCGAAGTGTGATATTTGTTGCTCCTTTTTGTAGAGCATCTCATGTATAAATTTTGCATCATTCACCTCACAACTCCATGCATAAAATGGCAAAAGTAATGAAAAGAAATAAAGTCTCCATATGCACCCGTTATAGCCTCGTACTTCCGTGACGCCAATGAACAGAGACTATAATGTGAAAGCTTCCCTCTAAATCGAACGTAATGTAACAATAAATGCTTCAAGCTGATATCTGGAGACAAATGAAGAAAGAAATTGATTTGAAAAAATAGAAAAAAAAAAAAAAAAGAGCACGAACAATGAATGCAATCCTCATCGCTTCAAAGGCTCTCGGCTTCTCTTTGACGCTATTTTGGCATCTTCCATGATTCGCTCAGCTTGATCCCAGGCTTTCCGATTTACATCTATGGCTGCGCGGTCTCGTAAAACTCTCTTCACTTGATTTTCTCGATGCCAAGCGCAAGCCTTGACCCATGCAGCATTCTGCAGCACATCTTGCGGCAAGTTCTCTGGAGGAACATCTCCAAAGTCAATGATGCGGTTATATGACCAAGGCTGTGGGTCTTTGCGTGCTGGCGTTTGGTCCGCCAACCTTGCTGCATTTCGCTCGTCTTCTTCAGCTTTCTCTTTTGCTCGCAGCCAGCGCTGCCTTTCAATGACTTTGCCGAACCACGCCTTGCGTCCTCCACGGGCTTGAATCTCTAGCGTCTTGTGTTTATACCATTCTTCGGATCGAGCATATGGGTAGTGGATTGCGGGATCAATCGCTAAATATTGCCTTCCATCTTCAACTGAGGATTTCTGAACGGGAGTTTTTGGCCGGGTTGGAACCTGAACAGAAACGCCCTGTGGGGGACGCATAGAAGACTGGCGATATATCATGGCATCAAAAGCCTCCGAGTCAAAGACGCGAGCCTCAGTCTTTTTGTGTTTCTCTGCTGTATCTTGTGTTGCCTCCAACAAGGTCTGGATCACCACTGAGACATCTTTTTCAAGCGCGGACGAAGGCACATCAACCATGCACTCCCCATCCTTCGGTTCATCTGTCTGCAGCTTGGGTTGTTGCAGGCACTCAGGCATTTGAATCGATTTCTGTCTGCCGTCATCACGCACGGCTTCAACTTGTACATGTGTATGATTTTCAAGTTGCCTTCTAGTCTTTGCGTGAATTACTTCTATCGCAGGCGTCGGTATATTCGATGCCTGGACCATTTTTGAATTACGAAGGCGACTTGCAGTTTGTTCATCACTATGCCATTTGGAAGATTTGCCCAACAGAGCGCCTTGATAGCTATCTTCTTGTTGATTTGAATTTTGCGAGCGTGTTTGGCTCTCCGATTCTGAAAAGGTAGGGCGTCTTTCTGGTCTCAGTTCAATGGGCGGCCCTTTGATTCTTGCCTGAGTATCCGAGGAATCGGCTTTCCTCTTTGCAGGAGACATATGAAGAGGAAGATTTTCTTTGATTTGGAAGATTTGATCGGGTTTTTCATACACGTGACTAGCGGGTGTCTCACGCCTATTTGAACTCACTAAATCTGGCCTTCTCCAGCTTGGCGTTTTGGCAACGGTGATGGAAAGAGAGTCCTCTAATTTTGCGTTTGCAACCTGAGCAGATGAGGTTGCTCCGGTAAGGGGTTTAAGACTGGCACCAGACGAGCCTGGGGGCACAGTAGACGATTGGGCAAACGATAAATTCAAATTCGAGGTGACTCCAACATCAACGTCAACCAATCCGCCGATGAGAGCAAGGTTTCTTCGAGGGGCAGCATTTGGCGGTATATGTCTGTTTTCTAGGGAGCCCTGGTGATGGCCTTGACGTGCAAATGCGGGATGAATTCGCACGGGAGGGGGAATATCAGTGTTCAGCTCAAAGTAAGGTTCCTGAGGTTCCGACGGCAGGGTCTCACCCATGACTACCGAGGCGTTAGCTGGTAGATATTGCGCCGTTGCTCGTTTTTGCCTTGGTATCATGGAATTTGTGGGTACTAGTGCCGTTGGATGCTCTGGGATATGATTCGGCCCTTCGTAGTTTGGAAACTGACGAGTGAGTGAAGACGTCGCCATAGAACTATCAGAATACGCCAGAATGGGATCGCTCCGGCGTGCGGAATACGTGGGCCGCTGCGGATTGCTCTGTATGGGGCCAGCCGTGGTTCGTCCCAAAGGGAGCCTCCCGGTCCTCTTTGCCTTATGTACAGATGGATTCATTGAGTCGGGGCCAGAAGCTCGGGGGGCAAGATTAAAATGGTATTCGCAGAGGGTATCTGCGAATACGGGTTCTCCACAGCCCCAAACGTAGCATCTCCCCGCAGGCCTATGCGCCTCATTTCGATTCATCTCTGAGCGTCTCATTAGTCATAAAGTAAATCCGGATGATGTTTGTAAAGTAGCATTTCTTGCGAGGGTCTAAGGTTTCGCCGTGATTCATCATCCAAGGTAAGACGAGGAAACTTTGCAGGGCGGTCATCCCAGGGATCGAGCGAATAATCTAACAAATAGCCCTACGAGTTGTACTTGCGGGAAACCATCTGGAAAATTTGTCTTTAGCCGCCCAGGTGTATCAAACATGAAGGAAAGAAGATCCTGTCCATTAGTCAGCAAGGCTGTACGGTCAATAGTTTGCACAAGGGAAATGAAGAAAACGAGGTTCGTTCTTGAAAATGTCAGATCTTTTCAGTTTATTTTTGTGACTTCAAGCTAGGAACAGCAACGGTTATGGAATCTGGTGTCTCCCCAAGAGCAGATTGCTCGCGTGAGCAACTAGTGTCCGTCGCGGCCTTTGGTCCCAGTCCGTGGAGAAGTGAGAGCAGAGACTCCGTTTGCGACGCGGATGGACTTGATGTGCAGCGGTTAACGCCATCCAGTAGGAAACGCGGGGAAAGAATCCCTTCCCGAGGATCTGGCGAAAGTGGCTGCTTGACGCGTTCCCGCTGAGCAGGCAACGCCTGTCAAATTGGGAGGACACAAGAGACCATGACCAGGAGGTTCCGTTCGGTCAGACCTTTTACCATAGGAACATCATCCATTATAGTGAAGAACCCGAGGAATTGCGCAGTATCGGGCTTGGAGACCAAATGTGAGATTCAACAACTTACTTTGTGCCCGCAGACTGGGGGCTCACATGCTCATGGCATAGATATTCTCGATGAGTTTCCAGAGAGTGTCGGAGTGAACCACCATGCGCAGCTTGAAACTCTGAAGACTGGCGCTGAAGAATTGCAGGGACTTAACGAGACAAAGGCAACAGAATCGCCAGATTCCAGATTCCAGCTGCGCTCACTCCTCCGCGGCTCTGCGCGTTGAGGAGGAGAGAAAGATTGGGAGCAAGGCTGGGAAGGCGTTGGATAAGTTGGTTTAAGGCACATCGTTGACGGCAGGAGTGGCCCGAGCGCCTTTGCAGCAGGCACCTACTAGTAGCTTCTCTGTCAAATTGGCGCCAGGCAAATGTATATGTACCAGGAATGGCTGAGGCTTACATAAGATCCACTGATTCCGAGTCTGGCGGCTCTCGTCTAAGAGAAGCAATATTTTGTCATGGTAGGGGTAAGAGTGGTCTCATCTGGAGACAGATGCGAGATGCCTTCTCTGGCTTTGCAGTAGTTGATACCTGGATCTGTGTAAGATTTTAGAAGAAGGCAATGCCAGGGGTGCGACAGAAAGACCCTGCGGCCTTTGAGATCTGCTGTGTTCCAAACATCTTCTGTACCACTATGTTGCGGGCATTCGTGGTATCTCTGCTAGCGTTTAGCGGCACGCCATGCCCTGATAGCGGCCCTTCTTTAGCGGCTCGAGTCGCTTAAAGACACCCGTGCTACGGAACACAGAAGGGGCCCAAGCCCCCGGCCGGCAGAGATTAGAGAGGCAGGTAACTTGTAGGTTAGTAGGCGTAGTGTTTGACACGTGGTAGCGCGGGGAGCTTCTTGAACTACACGTCGTCTGATGTGGTGTCGCAGGCATCTTTTCCATGATAGATGACGAACCTCGCAATCTGGTCTCTGCATATTGACCAGCACCTCCTCTCCGAATAGTTGTCGTCCCCATGGATTTCCTCAAGTCGGCTGTGGCTTCGGCCATATCTCAAGGACCTCCTTTCCCATACACATTTGGCGACAAGGTCGATGTGGACGAATCAATCTGGACCCTATATAATGGAACAAGGAGGGTAGGCTCGCACGCTGCCTGCTATTGCCGAATCACACGAGCTAATGGTTGCCGTATTAGGAAGATGGATCGAACTGCAGCATCTTCTCTTTCGATATTACGGCAAAGAAGAGCCAGCTGCCACTTGCGAAGAACGCGCTGAGGAAGCTGCGAACATTGCGACACCCAGGCGTCATCAAGGTTCTGGACACTGTCGAGGTACGCGATGCGACAACCATCCTTGCGCTTAGAGGCTGACTGTCGAGCGACTAGACAGACACATACATCTATATCGCTACCGAGCGCGTTATCCCTCTTCGATGGCACGTTCGAAGGAAGAGCCTCAGTCCCGAGACGATTAAATGGGGCCTATATACTGTTGCTGTAGGAATCCTGCCGGGAGATGCCTGAAAATATTCAAATACTGATTGGGCTGTAGCAAACAATTAAATTCATCAACGACGATGCGTCTTCAAAGCATGGTAGCCTGAGAGTTGGCTCAATATACACTTCAGAAAGCGGAGAGTGGAAACTGGGAGGCTTTGAGGTTCTGAGCAATGTCAAGGAGAGTGAAACTACACTTGACGTTAGTTTAATACCTTTTCAAGATGGAGGGGACAAAGTTGCTAATCTTGTGCCCAGAGTTTTGGAAGCTTGGTTCCCGATTCTGGCCGATATGCGCCACCAGAGGTGGCTCAAGGAGGATGGGGAGCGACCAAAGCGCATCCTACTTATGCCGTAGACTCCTTCAATTTCGGAACCCTCATATTTGAGGTTTTCAATGGTGACTTTCAGGGTCCGGACCAGGCTGGCCAAACCAAAAACATACCCCCAACCATGCATACTAGTTACAAACGCCTCTGCAACGCTAACCCCAAAGCACGGATAAGTGCTGCCAACTTTCTTGATCTTGGGTGCCGATCTGGGTCGTTCTTTGACACTCCCTTGATTCATTTGACGGAAGGGATAGACAATCTGGGGGTGAAGAATCCCGATGAGCGAGAGGAGTTCCTCAAGTAAGTCCCTTTGCCTGCGTCCTATAAATTCACGCCTTGATCTAACTCCTCTTTTTTGCTAGCGACCTCGAGCAGGTTACGGACGATTTTCCTGAGGAGTTCTTCAAATCCAAGGTTCTCCCAGAACTGGTGAAATCTGTTGAGTTCGGCGGCGGCGGCGCGAAAGCACTCACTGTTGTGCTGAAAATAGCTGCCAAGCTGCCTTCTGACGACTTTGAATCAAAAATCACTCCGTTTATTGTGCGCGCTTTTGCGAACCCTGATCGAGGCATCCGGGTATGCCTCTTGGATAGCCTCCCCCTTATCATTGACCAATTACCACAGAGAATCGTCAACGACAAAATATTCCCACAATTGGTTGGTTACACTGCGCCTTGCTGCAGGAATTGGTATGCTAACACGAGTATAAGGCCACTGGATTTACAGACGCAGCTCCAGTCGTGCGGGAGCAAACGTTAAAATCGGTACTCGTTGTTATCGGGAAACTCTCAGACCGCACAATCAACGGTGAGCTCCTGAAGCAGCTAGCGAAGACAGCAAACGACGAACAACCCGGCATCCGCACAAACACTACCATCTGCCTTGGTAAGATTGCCAAGAGTCTTGGCACATCCTCACGATCAAAGGTGCTAATAGCTGCCTTTACCCGGTCCTTGCGGGACCCCTTTGTGCATGCAAGAAATGCTGCGCTTATGGCTTTGGCTGCAACAGCAGAATACTTTAATGAAGACGATAGCGCCAACCGTGTTTTGCCTGTGATATGCCCTGCTCTGATTGATAAAGAAAAGATGATTCGAGATCAAGCCTCTCGAACAATGGATATCTATCTACAAAAGGTCCGCAAAGCCGCTGCTGGCATGCCAGACACCGTTCTACCTCCAGCTCAATCTACCGATGCAGCCACTGTCCAAGTGAGCGCGGCGCAGCCAAGCGCATCTTCCGGAAGTAGCTGGGCAGGCTGGGCCATCTCATCCTTTACAAACAAATTGACTGCTGTTGCTGGAGAAATGCAAACTGAAAACAGCTCAACTCCAGCTCCTGTTTCTCCACCACCTGGGCCTGAGACTAAGAAGCCCGTCACAGCATCGGCATCAACACTTCATCGTCAGACCTTGGCGTCGCCTCCTCTAACATCAGGTCCATCAACTCCTAGTATTGCCAGTGCAATTGCTGGGCAATTTCTGCCTGATGATGACGATGACGCGGGTGATGCATGGGGTGATCTACCTGACGATGACACTTTTGAGACGGCTTCTCCGGCTGCCAACTCATCTACAGCTGTATCTACGACGCCTTTTGGTGAAGATGAGCCTGATTTTGCGGGCTGGTTAGCAGCCCAAGCGCAGAAGAAAGGGCCAAGTAAGCCCCTGCCAAAAGGATTATCAAAAACCAACACTGCCAAGAAGCCTGTAGCAAAGACGGTTGCAAAGCCTGCAGCTAAGCCTGCCGCTAAGCCTATAGCTGCTAAGAAGATTGACTTGACGCCTAAAGAAACAGATGATGATGACGGATGGGGTGATGGGTGGTAGAACTTGAGTGATGTGTAATAGGTATTGATGGTCTGCTATTGTATGTATCGAAACAAGCCGGCGTTGTGGTTAGAACAGGACTTGGAATATTTTCCTTCCTTTCCTTTTCTTTTTTTCAATTGCGTAATTCACCAAAATGCACACTCTACATTCTTGTGTAAAATTTTGGCCTTTTTCTCCTTTGGGGATGAATACAGGTAGTAGTAGATTGAATTGAATTAGAAGATTCAATATTGGTGACTGGTACCTTAGCACACACTTATGTGGGTATTGCCCATCACCGGCGGAAATTCGGCAACGCATGCCGGCTCCAGTCCTGCCTATCTAAGCTTATCAGCTCCCCCGACAAAGGAAAAAAAAAATATCCCACCTCAAAACAACATTGCGTTGTCAACCTTTCCCATCGCCAATTGATCCGTCAAGCAGACATGGCGCAAGGCACGGTCAAAAAATCCAACAAGGCTGCGGCGCCAAAAGCCGTGCACTCGAAGCGCCAAGCTTCCAAAGTCACCAAGCCCAAGAAATCAAAGCCCAGTGCCGACAAGGTGCTCAAGAAGTTCACCTCAGGCATGGTGGCCAAGACGGAGGCGCTACTAGGCGAGAGGGCGGGACATCTGGAGCTGATTGGGCCGGGGAAGAAGGGAAGCAAGAAGCTGTCGCAGAGAGGAGGATCCAAGAAGTTTGGTTGAGCAAAGAGAGAATGGAAA
>PXNZ01000728.1:0-15030 GCA_003012085.1 Trichoderma brevicompactum
CATCTAGGGGAGCCGGGGGAGCTGGGGGCCGATCAAGAGGCGCAAAGAGAGCGTCGTAAGAAGAGGCTTGAGGTGGCGCAGGTGGTGGTGAGGTTGGAGGCGTTGCATTGGCGATGGGCTTTCGCTGAATAGACATCGGGCGCGGGTCTGTAGTTTGGATTGTAAGCGATGGAATCAATGATGAGATCCGGCTGCTCCAAGGCTTCGATTTATGGCTCCGTAATTTGGACGAAGGCAGCTCTGCGTCGTAGCTTCTCTCTACGACCGACTCCAAGCTCTTGTGCGGCCCATCGGCGGGCTGCGAGGCTGGAGGCTGACCATGGTCGTGGGGCGTCTTCCGGGAAGGGCTGTCGGAATCGGACCTTGTTTTCGAATCGGAGCCATTTTGCGAATGGGGTCGGAAGGAGGAGAGAGAAAGAGAAGATGGAAGAAGAGTTGCTCGAAGGGACTTACTGGAAGTCATATTGGGCTGATATGACCTGTCCGTCCGCAGCAGCAGTTGCTACGCACGTACAGCAGCGGGAGCGGGCGGGCTCTTGTATATATCGATTGAACGACGTCGAGTGGAGCGGCGAGTGGATTAGGACTCTGTTGAACAGCACAGTATTCGACGACGGCCTGGTCATCCAGAATGTGTCAGACTGAGGGAGCTGCGGCAGTGCGATCCAGAGGGAGCATCTCAAACCTCACACCCCCTGTGAGAATAGCCTGGGGCGACGGCAGAAGCAGGAGGAGTCTAATGGGATTGTCGCTGGCGCAGGCTCTCGGTAAGGACGGCGGAACGACACTGATTGCACCGGGGGGCGCAGAGCAAACAAAGTCCGGAGAGGCGTGCGGAACGGGCTTTTGTCGTCGACGTATTACTACTTGCTCCTCGTGGTCTCTAGATCGAGGTGAGCGACGGGGCTTGAGGCTACTTGGTGGGGACTCGATGACGTTTTTTTTTTTTTCTTTCTCGGCAAAAGGGAGTCCTTTTTTTGGGTGCCTCAGCAGGGTCAGGGAGTAGTGGAATCGTGTCGCATCGCTTATTGTTCCCTTGTCTTCGTATCGAGCAGCTTGGGGAGAACTACTAGTAAAAGAGCCAGACGGACGTCCGTCTGAGAAAAAAAAGGCCTCTTGCCTGTATTTATGAAGTTGCTGTCTGACGCGGCGGAGATGCTGCGACAAAATATGTCTTATCTTGGCAAAACGCCCAGAGGTTCGTTTGCCGTCATCAGACGTGCAGCTGATGGGCTCAAGACAGAAGCGGGATGCAGCCCAGCGCCTGGAAAGGCCCCCCAATTGTCAGGAACCCCGGCACGCACATCTCGGCGACGTCCCACCCACTTGTGCCAGCCGGTCGCTATTTTTGATGTCAACAGGGTCCGCTGAGGTGGGACACACGGTCCTGCTCAGGGGGGTGTTAATGGCCCAGATGTCGTCCAAGGTCCATGGATCCGCGCCGGATTTTCGTCGTCGTGCGAGTTGATTCGGAGAGAAAAAAAAAATCGTGGCACTAGACCGCTAGGCAAACGGGCTAAGCAGCTGAGCAGCAAATGAGAAAGTTCCCCCCCTCGGTGGCTTGTACGTTCCTGCGAGCTGCTAAAGCTGCTAAGCGCTGCTGGCTTGGTGGCTGGCCTTTGGTGAACCAGAGCAGACAGTCGGTACAAGCAGCAGGTAGCGGTACAAGGCGAAGCTGAAGGTACACTCAGGAACAGTAGCGGCGGCACAAAAATAACATTGCATCAAGCCATCGACTTACTCGCATGCCTGCATAATGGCTGAGAAAAATGACGCGATGGGCAACGCATGAATTGAGGATTGAAATCTACAAGCACTACTAGGTAGGTACTGGGTACTACTAGGTGCCTAGGTACGACTAAGGTACTACGTTGTCACCGACTGGATTATTGCTCGTAACTTTACATGTCTTTCTGACAAGACGATTTATTACATACCACCTGCTGTCCTCGTACCAACTGAGACTGGGCATCCACCCGTATTCATTTAGCATACTAGGCTCTCTACGCTCCGTCTACACGGGAGGCTGGCATTTCAAGCACAAAGCCCAAAAGGGTCACACTGCAGGGGCCAGCAGGGCACCTCCCTCTGCCGTACTGCTACCTCAGCATGTAACCTCAGGTACCCCGTGCAGGGCTTGAGCAGCCAGTACCTGCTTCTACAGCTGGGCCACGTTCCTTCTGGCAGGTGGCCTCTTTGATCCCTCAGGGTCCAGCTGAAGGTACAAGAATTGCCCCGGTACCCGCCTGCAAGTACTACTCAGCCGCAACGCACAGGTATTCACGCCCAAGCATGTACGAGCACAGTTACAGCCGCATGGCTAATACAACTACAAATACGTTCTTGTAAAAGTTTCCCCCCCACCTGGTCAGGAGATTCCCTTGTAGGGCTTTAAAATCAGGATCTCCCAAGTCTCCGCTGCTGCAGCTCCAACGTCAGCCCCCGGCTCACTCTCAGCATGGTGCGCAGATTTGCATCTTGAACATACGAGCCCTAATGTACCGCATCTTGCGCCGCCGCGCTGATGCTCAGATCAAAGGGGGCTGATGCTATGGAGTTGGAATAAGAAAAAAAAAAAAAGGAGATTAATACGCACGGCTGCGCCAATCTGGCTTTAGTTTATTTTATTCAGCATTTTCCTTTTTCTAATTGATTTGAGATCCAAGCGTGTCCTTTATTCGAATAGCCGAGGGTACGACTCGGTAAGTACAAGTAAGCTCTCTCTACCTACCTATACATGTCCGTAGTAGCAGTACTTTGGTGGCCTTCGAGAACAAAGAGGTGCCATGCACGGAGTACATCCTTGATTCTTTGCCTCCATCATGTACATACGACTTCCGGCCTCCGTCTTCCGAGCCGACAGCATCACCGCCTCAACACGTGGGCTGCCCCCTTCCCGGCAATGCCATTACCAATAGTATATCTATGCACAAGCACTCCGTAAGACTTCGTGTTGACAGCGACAAGACGGCAAACCGGATCACAGTAGCCCATCGCCTGCGGAGGCTCTCCCGCCGCAGCGTGCGCGGCCTGTGCCGTATATCCTCTTTCTCCTGTCTCTTCTCCAGAGAAATGGGTTGATAGACTTAACCCAAGTAGTGCTTGGCCATATTCAGAACAGCATCGTTCGTACTCGTATGTCTTGACGATCACATTCGTATTCTCCTGCTCTTTGACGTCGCCCGTGGCTCAGTCACTTGATTTACATATTTTCTCGCCACTGCTTGTACATGAGTTACGCATTGCACCGTGCCGATTCCGCTCGCCGGGCGGCACGGGCGGTTGCATTACTTGCTCCATATTCAACAAGCTCTGACACAATCAATCTCTCCCGCCTGCCCACCAAATAAAATAAACAACAAGTCTATGTGCTGTGCCAAGCACCGGGGCAATTTTATGAGCATTTACATCCGGGTGAGATTTTTTTTTTCTCTCCCTTCTCCATATTATAAAGGGGGGGTGTGTTTTCCTTTCTTGTTCCTCTCACTCTTTGTTGTTATTCCCCTCAGCAACGCCATCGAGCAACGTCAAAGTCTGCGCCACAAACGCCAGCTATGGGCACTGCGCCCGAGCCATCCAAACCTTGCCCTGATTATTAAGAGCGATTAGAAAATCCGATTCGAGGAACAACGCCCTTGTCGAAACTCTGCTCTGCTGACGGCCAGGCGTCATTCTTATTATTAGCCCGCCTAGCGCTTGCTGCTATTTATACTGTTTACACGTCTCAACAACTGCCGCCCGAGGTTTCAAAGCCGAGGGAGGTGAGATCGGTGAGATGAGAGAAAGAATTATGCAGAGGGAGCTCAAATACTGTGCAAAAGCCGCGAAAACAAAAACAAAAAATCACACGTCCATCATGAGTCGTGGTTGCAGACTATTGTTTTACCCTTTTTTTTTTCCACACTCGAGCCCTTCCGAGGCGGAAACATTGGACACAGTCAAGCTACCCGGGACTAACACTAACTACAGTGCATTGTTATGGGCGCTGCTCCAGATAATCCGATTTGTTGGGCCGTCAAATTGCCTCAGACTAAGGCCATTCTTCCATGTTTCAAAGACACGGAACTAGGGCGTGCGCACCGCCTTGGCAGTCAAACCTGCTAAGAGCGTCGCTACGTTACTAGGCTCACCTTAGAAACTGAAAACCATAGGATCAGAGGATGGCAAAGTCTATCTACATCCTTGATGAGGATGCGCACATACGACTGACCCCTAAGCAGTCAACCTATCCACCAAATAAGGTACGGAGAAACGTGTGCTCGAACAGAGCAACACCCGACTCCAAGCATCTTTTCCATCCAACAACTCCCGCCAAATCTATGAGTACGGTACTTACATTTTGTACCTACCCGGGGTCCAGGGGACTGGATCACAGCCCGACCCACATCTCGAAAATTGCCTAATTCGGTGGAACCGCCTTTCAGCATCCAATGGATCTTATCTAATCTTGCGGAGCGGGTGTGGTGCAGCGCATAAACGAGCAACGCGGAATTAATCAACTTTCTCCTCGCCAACGTGGAATGGCACTAGGTAAGCTCGGCAGTGCTCTTTTTATTGTAAAATCTCATTGTGTAGAAAAGAGGGCATTAGCCTGGCAACTCTTGTTTAGCGCTGCCCCCTCCAAGGAAAGAAGAGGTGGTGGAAGTGCTTGAAACCCAAGATACTGCTACTAGTATCATTTTTGCTTTGAACCAGGGGTAAAGTGTAAAAAGGACGAATTGCCCCTGCCCTGTTTCGCATCGTTTCTTTTACCTTCCCCCCCAACCCTCGCTCTTCTCGCTCGGCTCCCTCCGTATGACCATCTATCCCACTCTCGAAAAAAAATTAAAAGCCGGCATCGCCGCCGCTACAAACTGCTGCCCATGGCCATAGTGGAGTTTTTTTTTTTTTCTTTAATTCCCCTCTCAAAAAGGTTCGGCTAAAACGAAGACGCTTTTTTATCTCCCTCTCTTTTCCACCACTCACTCATTCTCCTCTTCGTCCAAAAGAGTAGTTTAGTTAGCATCCGGCCCCCAAAACCTAATTAATAGCAAAAAGTATTAGCACTTCCGTAAGGCAAACTACTAAGAAAACGCCCTTTAACAAAAAAACAATGTGCAAAGGCTTTCTCGCGAAACTGCAAAACTATTGGTGCCCCGCAACGTCATTATCCGTAAAATAAAAATAATAATAAATAAAATAAAATAAAAATGGACAAATAAAAAAAGCCCCCCCAATCCACAACAAGCTAAGCATGCCACCTTACCCTTCCCTCTCCGCAAACCCCGTATCAGAACACAAGAAGGCCCCAGGGGAGGCCGATCGTAGATCGACAAAAAAAATCTCGGCCGCGAATGAGAAAGGAATCCCAGAACCTGGACACTGCTGCACTGCCTGATAAAAAAAAGACCACCCTTCCCCCCCCCCTTGGCCACCGTTTCCAAAGCAGTATTAGCGGCCCTCTCTAAGACTCGGACTAGAGAAAGTAGTAGCACCACTCTCCCTCATGGCATTAAACCACCTAGTTCTTTTTTTTATTTCTAGCAAGGCAGGCAGTAGGCAGTAGCAAGTATTAGTTTCGTATGTAGTTCCGTAATAATCGGCCTTTTTTAGCCCAAAGAGGCCTCTGCGCAAACACCCTCTTTTAAGCAGATCGTTCGCCGCCCCCCCGTCTCTTGGCTTTTTCTTTCGTGTCTTTCATGTCAGATGCTTCCCTTTTTCCTCTTCTCTCTTCTCTCTCCCGTTTCGTTTGCTTTATCCATCCTTCGCCATGCTGGACATGTCACTTTTCACGGCACAGAAACGTTTCATATCAACTCTATTCAGCGTGGTCACAGATTGATATCCTCTCCTTCTCCCCTGGTGGCCTGACGTTTCCCGCTCTACTCTCCTGCGAAACGAGAGTTTACAAGGGAGAAACGGGGAAGGAAAGAGTTTGCAAATCTGCCAATTGGGCACCCTCAGGCACAGAATCAGGGACTTTGAGTAGCCAGAAACCTCCCCAAGACGCAAATTCGACCGATTTTGGAGGCCATCCGATCCGCCTTACGGCCGTATCCCCCGCGATTCGAGGTCGAGGAGGAGCATCCAGCCTCTTCACGCCAATCCGCCCATCTATCCAGCCTCTGCGCTTCCACGGGCCATTGAAGTAAACTGCTGGATAAAACAGGCCACATCCACTCCAAAATGAGTCTATACGGCATCGCCCTCTCAATGGATTCGCACAATCATACCATTGGAGACGTCTGGAGAGTCTCGCGGGGAGTCACCTGACTGTCGCGCTAATGGCCCAAGTCCTGGTCGGTGGTCAAAATCGGTGAAAGACAAGGCTTCTATTGGCCAGAAGAGAGGGGGCCCACAGGCGGATCGACCAATCAGCACCCCAGCTTTCACCGAGAATGCACATCCGATGATGGTGTAAGTGAGAGGACGAACCCAGAGTCCCCTTGGATGCCAAATCTATAATTCTCTTGTGTCAGGCAGAGTCCCTGAAGCAGACAAATCTTACACAAAAGACCTGGGACATTGGGCATCTTCACCTTATCGTCCATCTGACAGGAAGCCACCTGCTTCAATTCGTCCTGGTAGCTAGCCAAGGTCCCACTGCATCCCGTGACTTACACGGATATCAACATGGATTTCAGTCGGGACATGACCCGGATGGAACTTGAAAACCCCCGTCTCTCCCCTTCCCCGGAGCTAGAGGAGCTCTTCCACCAGTTCTTTGACTGGCAAGCCTACTCCGGGGACGCTAATCCCTCTCCCCATCACCATCACCATCAACGCAAGCAATCCCTAAGCAGGATCATCACCGACATCCCATCCTTCATTAGAGACCTCACTCTAGAGTCCGACAGTCCCTACTTCGACATGCCTTCGTACTCGTCTGACGATGGACTCACGTCTGACTACTCGTCTGGCCAGACCCCTCCGGACCTGGTCCAGGGCGGCAGCACGTCGCCTTCAGACCACTCGGGATCGCCACCCTTCCTGGAGCCACTAGACGATGGTCACTACCACCCAGAGGCTTCCCTCAGAGAGGTGCAGGCCCAAGACGATGAATGGACCTACCCGCAGACCGACCCTTCCAAGGGCATGGTCCCGGGCTACCCCCATCATCTGCAAGGCCTAGATGATCGGCTTAGAAGGCCCGTCGACCCGTCCTCAAAGTTGAAGCGTCGACGATCCGGCAATGATCTAGAAAAGAGGCAAAGGCAGTTGGTAGACCCCGGCCAGACGGCAGACGTCCGCAAGAGTGGAGCCTGCCTGCCATGCCGTGTGTCTAAGACCCGAGTAAGAAGTCACTGTACCTCCCAGGCCAATTGAATAACAAAGCTGAGATTATTTTTTTTTTCCCTTTTCAGTGCCATGACAGTGGAGTCTGCCCAACGTGCAGGAAGGCGTTCCCAGACCATTCTCACCTGGCCTGCACTCGCGCCACACCATCCACGTTTTGGCCCGTAATGGGCAAGATCCCCGGTATGTGGCGCATATAGCACAAATCATTTTGTGCAAACCTGAACAACCGTGATCCCGCATAGCTCAGTGTATTAACAATGCATTGTTTTTGCAGATGTTTGGTCCACCAATCCCAAGGAGGAGGAGCAACTTTGCTCCGGCCCGCGGTTTTACACCGGAAAGCCCCGAGAGATCTCGGTCTTTTTCACCCCAGACACCAACCTGCCGTCTCTGCGCGCCACGGTCCAGGCTTACCGGTCGCAGGGGGGTTCTGAGGAGACTGGCAGCCTGACAAAGGCTGACTTCCCTCGAGACTGCGTCCCAAGCCACCAGCTGCTGCAGAGATGGGTCGAGAATCAGATCCGAACAGAGCAGAAGCAAGACTTTCAGCATGCAGTCCAGAACTTCGTGCTTGCGTATTCGGAAGAGGGCTGGGGACTTCCCAAGGTATGACGGAAAACGAACCCTCTTGCTCTCCAGTGCACTCAGCTAACAAGGCGCCGCAGCATGATTTCGTCAGCAAAGTCCACAGAATGAACTGCTTCTTCCGCATCTGGAAAGCAAGATCGTTCTGGTGCTTGGACCCAACCAACAAGCTCACCACCCTCCCCCTCTCCGTCCAGGCTCAATTGAGGAACATCGCCCGGCGGGCCATTTACTCACTTGAGCATGACATCCTCAAAGAGATGGACGAGGTCATTGCGCAACAGGGCCCACCCAAGACCCAAGACAGAATCGCCATCTGGGCGAGCATGTGGCTGCTCATTCTCATGTACCGAGAGCTCTTGCAGGGTTTCAAGGGCCATATCGGTCGCCTTGCGGGCAGCAAGAGCGAACCGGCTCAGAACAGTGAGTACACCCAAAGAAAAGATGAAGAAAAAAAGAAACGAGGCTTGACATGAGTACTGACAAAATTGCCAGTTGCCATCATGGGACAGATTTATAAACGTCTCGCGGATAGCTTCTTCCCGCTCTTGGTCGTGTTTTACCACTACCAATTCCGGACAAAGAAAAGCTTGGAGCTGTCGCTGGACTGGCTCAAGACTTCATCGTACCCTGCCATGGCATGCCATAGCAGAGCAATCCACGAGAGTGCCCAGCAACTTCTCGACTCTCGCAAAGAGCACTGTAAGTTATTGAAAATACATTCATTGTTGTATCTGTTGCAGTGCTAATGCCTAAACCAGATCAGAAACTGCAGTCCTCAAATAGCGAGATTGACCAGCTGCTATGCGTCTTCGTGGTGAACCATGAGCTGAAGAAGATGAACGCTAGAAAGCGTCCATCAAAGGCCAAATCATCAAAGCACGCAGTTGAGGATGATTGTGATGATGATGCCGAGTAAATTTTTTTACCCTTTGGGAAGGGCATGCTTCATGAGTTATGACTTAATGACAAACAAGAATGCAAATGGAACGTATGACTTGACGAGATCAAGAAAAAAAAAGGCGCTCACTGTTTTGGTGGTTTGGGTTTACGTATTCACGTTTCTTTTTCCTTGTTTCTTGCTCACCTGCAAAACAATTCAAAATGCTAGATAGTATGAATGAATCATGATTGAATGACTATTTGTGCTGAGATCGTCTTGGTGGCCTTGGCATTGTTCTTAGCCGCGGAATTGACGCGGTCGATGAGATCCTCCTTGTTGATGCGTCTGGCAGTTTCGCTAGCCAAGCCGATTTGTAACAAAACTTTGTCCTTCTTGCCCTCTCTCTGCTCAATGCGTGATTCGAAACTGTGCAACTGTTAGAGTTTTTGTTCATGTAAAGTCAATGCATGTTTGGGTTGAAACTCTACCTGATAGCGCTGATTACCTGGCCCGCTTGCTTAGGCATGATCGGGAGCGCGGCGGCGAGGACACTTGCGACGGCACCAAGGTACTGTGCCCAGAAAGACGAATCGGCGCCCCTGTCCTCGACTATTCCCTGCAGGCCTCTATGCAGTTGGGCATCAAGAGGCCCAAGGCTGCCTCCCCATCTTGCGGCGATGCCGAGGCCAAGGAGAGCGCGGACGAGATGAGTTAGGCCGGGGCAGTCAGTGTCACGAGAAATGGCGTCGTGGATGGCAAAGGACGTGTTGGAGTCTGCATCATGACCGTGGCGGTGCCAGATTTCTCTGACAAACAACAGACCCGAGCCGGTATTGAAGATGGTAGGGGAGTGCGTGTGATCGAGATTTGCTGGGAGAGATTGCGATAGTTTGTCTAGGATAGCATCAAAGACCTCCCTTTCACTGTCTTGTACATTGGCTAGGACATCAAGTGGATTGCTTTCCCTAATCTCCCGAGGGAGTTTCATCATCAAAGCGCCCTGTCTATTGGACCCTCCACAGAATGTGACCCAGCCGAGATATGGGACCGCCTCGACGAAAGCCTCAACGACGGTGACGATGGCGGGGAACTGCTGTCGGCGTCGCTTGGACAAGCCAAAGATCTTGCCATCGTAGTTGTGGTTCATCTGTAGCATTCGGGTCGTCTCTTTGAACCGCGAGCCGCGAACGGAGTAGGTGTTGGATGACGAGATGGGATAGGGGCTTATTGGGTCGTCGTGCATCAACATGCTGCCATAGCCACGGAATCCGCCACCACACATGTATACATCGATGAGAGTCTCTTCTCCTCTCTCGTTGGCGGCCTTGATAGTTTGGAGGGCAGGGAACTTGGAGCATAGGTCAGCGTATAGTTTGCTCAAGCCATCTCTCAGCTTCGCCGTCTCCGTGGCTTGCACATCCTCGGGGTGTTCTTGCAGCACACGCATTAGCTTCGCAGCGCCATAAGGCAAACTCCCACCCGCAAGAGCCGCCTCTATCTCGTAGTTCTCAGTGCTAGTGTCCACCCAAGTCATCTGAACGCTTCCACCTCCAAGGTCAAGGAATAGAGCGCCACCAGGAACGCCGCCAAGGCCACTCCTCGATCCCATGACAGCGCCGAGAAGCGTCTCAACGGGAGGATCAAGAATGGAAACACCCAGCCCACCAGTGGCCTTGCCAATGGCTTCAAGCATCTCAGGGGCATTGACAGCCCTACGCATTGCCTCAGTGGCCAGCACCATGATATGCTGGGGAGGGACATCATGAGAGACAGCAAGGTGATGAAAGCGTGATATGGCGGACGAGACCGACTCTATGATTGCGGGAGGGAAGACAAGCCCAGAGGGGGCCGGAGTCAGGGCATCAAACAATGAGATGGCCTCTCTTGCAGAGTAGACTGGGGTGAGGAGACGAGCCCGGGGTGGTGCCAGGGAGGAGATGCTAAAGCGAATGCCATTGCTGGCAGCTCAGATTCCAGCGTCAGTATCGGTATCAGCATCAAGGCCAGGGGCGAGTGACAAGTGGGCGATGCTGATACAAAAAAGAAAATGCAGGGGCAACTAACCTGCCCATATCGACGACGGCATACAGGTGGTTCTGGTCATCGGGACGCCATTGGGGGAGCTTCTGGGGCAGATTCTCCAGCGTCACGGTGTTGGCGGCCGGCATGATGTAATAGCGTCCGCCTACTTTGCGCTCACTGCTCCAAATCTAATTCTGATGGCGCCGACCGGTCAGTCGTTTAGTCGGTCAACAGATTAAGAAAAAAAATACAGGAAGCAAGACTAACAATAGCAATAAACCGAGCGCTAGCTTCGGAATACCTGTCACAAACACGCTCGGAATCCGATGCACGATCTGGGTCGATCGGTCGTCTGAGGCCGAATGCGACGGGATTTGGGTTGGGGAAGTTTGGTGGGCAAAAAAATCCATGCTGGGCGTGGGGTCTCTGTGGATAGCGGACGGATCCGAATCTCCGATGCCTGGTACGGGTACCTAGCGGAAGGGCACGCGAGACGGGCTAGGGGAGATCTCGAATCTCGCACCTCGAAACGCTAACTCAACGGCTAGAATCTGGGTTTACAACGTGATGAGGGAGGACGAGAAGATTTTCTCGCAAGCTATTTTTTTCGAAATTGGGGGAAAGGCATGAATGCCCAACAAGCACCCCACCATATATGTATTCAAAGCAATGCTCATGCACTTCATCTGACATCTGTCGAATAGCCCACAGCCCTCCCGGCCTCGACCAATGGATGCCGCCATTCACCTTGCACAGAGAAGCATACGTGGAACAGCGTCGTCCTGTCCGTGCCCTCCTCGCCCTACATATCTCTCACTCATGCCTTTTTGCTCCATCTCCTCCCCCCTCCTCGCCAATATGAAGCCTGCCTTTGGCTGTGGCTTTCTGCACGTCTGTCTGCCGCAACAGGACGTATCATTGTGGAGCGGCACCTGCGAGGTTGTCATCAGGCGGACATGGCCGACCTTGTTCCGACGAGACTGATTGGTAGAAGGCTACCACACCCGTAGGGGGGGCGGAAGGGCCCAAGTCGTGTTATGAGAGAACAAGCAGCCTGTTTGAGTTTGACAGACGAACAATGGGCGACGCGCCAAGTTGGGAATTGAGTTGGATGCACATGTCGGTCGATGGCATCATCTAGGATTAGTGTGCTCAATCCTCCCCAGCAGGGTACATAATCGCACTGCATTGTGTCTCTGGGAGAAAGAGATAGAGGGCCGGAGAATTCCTGTTCGACTCGTAACAATGCATCTCCGGTGGGTGGCTGGCCGTACGTGTATGCTGTATGTTGTGTGCTGTATTATGTCGTATGCTGTGTGTCGTATGCCCGTATGGAGGCGTCAGCGGCTGCAATAGTACTGACTAAACAAAAAAGGCTGGGACACACGAGGACCACTTACCACGCATACATGTCGGCTATGTATGTATGGAGTCTCTCCATGGGAAATTCTCTTCCAATCCTCCGCGGCCGTTATTCGCTCGGCTCTAGGACCCTAGATGCCGCCTGCACTGAGGTTACATGAGACAATACGCACTCGGGAGCCGTGCTTGAACGTGGGATTGAGCACATCTCCGGCTGTGAGGCTGGACCTGGTTCGATTCAACTGCGCCTTCAGCCACAGGAAACACAAAAAGCGTGTAGTCTCGGGACTGCCAATGACACGGAGTATCTTCCCCCACACACTGCCGGAACGCAAAGCCGTCTCTCAAAGGTGGTGCGAGTGCATGTGTTGTTCGCACCTACATGTACATATGCGCGCTGATGCCCCTCAGCGGCAGCGACAGCGCGCTGCAACCAAACCGGTGAAGGAGAGCAGAATACGCGATTAGAGTAGGGTAGGTTGTTGCAGCGGGTTGTATGACTCGAGGATGAGCTCTATAAGTGAGGATTGTCTCCCGTTGGGGAGAAGGAGGAGGAAATGCTGTGCGACAGGAGGGCTGTCCATTGTTGTCCACTTTCCCCTTTGAGAGGGGAATAATGGACAATATGGTGTGCTGTCTTTTTCTTCTACTTTTTTGCCCAACCATTTTCTGGAAAGAGGCCGTTGGCTGCTGCCCAAAGGACAGACAATGTCTGGTTGTACTTCGTATAGCCAGTGTACTTGTAGGTACGGAGTACCTGTGGAGTAGACTTCGTCATGAGCAGCTCTGGCTGTAACACCGACGCGTCTTTTGCTCTATACTCCCGTCTGTACTCTGGACTCTTAATCCCGTATCTCCTACCGCAGTAAAGTCCTCCGTACCTTTGTAGTAACTTTTTTGTTATAGGTACTACCTAGTACCTAGTACTAGCTATTACTCCGTACCTAACCATCATCACCACCCAGCACTGATGCTACTCTACTCGTACACTGCAGAAGGGCTCTCCATTAGTCCATCCGTTTCAACGTATCAGGGGGAGAGCCCCCTCTGCCCTCTCATCACTGCCCAATCGCTCGCCGCATGCCTGGCACGGTTTCATTGGAGAAAATCGGGGACCAAACGTGCATGCTTCTCACTGGCGGCGATATGGTCCAATCACAAGCGAGCCGGCCGTACCCGCTGCCTTGCTGACTCTGTCCATCGTCCATCGTACATACACGCCGAAGCTCTTGCATCGCAGCTGCGACTCTAATGCGTCGATCCTGGCGAGCGATGGCCGCAGCTTGTTGTTGTTGCTGTTGGTTTTTCTTCTTCTTCTTCCTCTATTCCATTCCAACGGCGAGCATTTATACCGCATTCACCGCAGCAATTGGGAGAGCTCAATGTTCTCTTAGGGGCCAATCAAGCGTAACGACCTGCTGTTTCTACTGGCTATCGGCCGAGAAAGTGCGATCCCCTCGCTTGCTCGCTTAGCTGATAGTAGGCCCCGCTTTTATGATGCACACGTTTGCCCCTCAGACGCGTTAAGACGCGTATTTTTCGCGAAATTTCACTTTAGCGCGCTCAGCCCAGCATTTTTCAAGCTTTTCTTGGTCCTCGCACGAAGTACTCGGTGCTCCATCGAGAGCACAGCCCGTGGATATTCTGGGAGAGAAGTGATCAATCGCAAAGCTGTCGTGGCTGCCATGTCATGGGTGAGAAAAAAAAAAAATCAATCACATTTCCCTCCCCTCTCTCGTACAAGCAGCAGTGCTTGTAACACAACACAACAACCTGCAGAGCAGCAGCGCTGGGCAATTGGGAACAATGCTGGGCTGCTTCTCAGCCGTTAGACGCCTGTTTTTGTTTGGTCTCGTCTCACAAGCGCTCCTGTCTCTCAACACCTGCGTCTCCTCGCAAATTTGTTGAATCCTTCTCTTCCAGACCACGAGGCACACAAAGTCGATCTGCCAAGGTGGGCACGTGTGGGATTAGTACATGAATTGCCATACATTAGTACAAGTATGATGTGCTCTGCAGTAATACCTGGATGGGTCGCCGGTCAGCCAGATATAGAGTTCACAGTGCGTTTGCTCGCTTGTGGACGGCCTACTTTGTCTTTTACCCACATCCATCCAGAGTCGAAACTGGAGCACGGCAAGCAAGACGAAAAGTTCTAGCCCCGTACGGAGTGCTCCGCGCCCTTTTTCCCTCTTTCTCTCCCCTTATCTTGCCGGGAAGGCTTCCGAGCCGTGCCATTGCTAGACTTTTGCGGCCCTAGAGTCTCCCGGCTGGCTAGAATGGTCGAGGGAAGGGAAGGGAAGGGAGGGGCTGCAGAGCGCGACGAAAGAGGCTTCGCATCGCGGCACGGAAAGGGCAAACCCTGGGAACTAGGACCGTCCTGTTGCAGCAGGTCAAGCCTTTTGGTGGCATCCAACTTTTTTTTTTGCTCCAAGCTCCAAGCTCCACGCTCCACCGCCCGCCTGCGCTCCCTCGCCGCACTGTCTGGATGGGTGACCAACCAAGATCAGCTCCATGCGGGCGTGTGTGTCAAGACGGTGATAGTGGTGACAGGCGGACGAGCCCTAGGAGCAGCAGCCGCCGTCACTGTCCCACCCCTGGCGGAAACACATCACGCGAAAGAGGAGACCGCAGCAAAGGAGGCACCGTGACCGGCATCGAGACGCTTCAACCGTTGCTTGTTCCCTCTGCGCTAGGCCTCTCCTGTCGCTGCTCACGCCACGGAGGAGAGCCAGAGGGAAGAGGCCACATGGGCATCTGGCGCGCTGGCACCTCTTGAAGAGCTGTCGTTGACTTGTACAAGTATTGTGGCATGTAGCAGCGCTCTGGATATCCATCCATTTATACGGAGTACATACATGTATGACAGAACCATGGAGACGTCTTGCCATCTCCAAGGG
>PXNZ01000730.1:0-31226 GCA_003012085.1 Trichoderma brevicompactum
GGCTTCGTATCAGCATCGGCTTTGGATTGGAGTTGGTGCTCTCTCTCTCTCTCTGCCTATTCTGTTACGGGGCTTCTCAGTCAAAAGTTGGTCCTGTCTTTATAAATCTTTATAAATAGGTAGGTATACTCCGTATAGAGCCTAGCTTAGGTACACTCGGAGCAACCTCTCCCCTACTAAGAGGTACGACGTAGCATTCAAAGTCTTGGCAGCACCAGTTGGGAGTGCGCGCACACGTGAGCTGACCGCTAGAGACACCTTCCTAATGGGCAAATCCGACTATCGATTTTTTAGTGTCTTTCGGGAGCTGTTCATGAATGCGCATCTGTAGGTAGCTTTTTTTCTTTTTTTTGCTGTTGAGTGGAGGATGAACGTAGCTTTGTAAGAAATGCCTTATCAGGTAGGTACAGGGTATGTGCTAGCTAAGATACTACTCCGTACTCCGAACTTCTTAGCAGTATTGGAAGCATACAAGTAGCACCTCAGTCCTGGATCAAGATGCGAGAGAGCTTCACCTGCTGTCTTCAAGGTCCTTCGTCCTGTTTCAGTGATTGCGTCCTGAGGGGAGCTGTTGCATCATCTAATCCCCCCTCCTCCCCCTTTGTTGCTCCATATTCAGTGCCTTTTGCGTCTTTCTCAAAGCTGCCGGCACCTTCGTTCCTCACCCAAAGGTACCTCCTTGCTACCTCGCTACCTCGCTACTGATATGTGGTTCGATCGGATTTGGCTCGGTGCGTGCCGGAGTCTGACTTAGCAGCAGGTAGCATGTACCGTCTGCTTACTGCCTCCACGGGTGGTACCTGGCTGGGCACAAGCAGTACCCCTCTAGCAGAGCGCAGGTAGCTGCGGCGCCGCTGCTGGGGGCGGGCTGCCGTTGTACCTGCTTCAGCTTCCGTCGGTCGAGATGCCTCCATGTCTGTGAATGCCAAGACAATCCACCACGGCTTAATGTCACTAGTACGGAGAGCGATGCTGCCAAATCGCCGCAAGGGAAAAAGTCCCTGCAGCTCTGCTCCTAGGCACTGGAATTTCCTCTCGCGCTGATCTGATCGGCTCGCCTCCCGCCGGCGGAACTTTTTTTTTTTTTGGGTCTTGTCTCTTTTTTGTGTTCTTTCCTGCGGTGCTTGGATCTTGCTCATGTGCCCGTGATACCTCTTGGACGTCCGGAGGTTTCCCTCATCACCGTCTGTTTGCTGGTCAATTCGCGTGAGAGCTGGAGATTCCATCTGCTGCTCTGCTCCGCCTTTCTCTACTCTATTCTGCTCTTTGCTTTGCGTCTCGGGGCGTTGATTCGCCCGTGGCATTCAGCTAACCAAGGGGGAAGGGATCGACTCTTTGCGGCCGTGGACGTGATCCGGCCACAACAACCGCCACGATGCCACGACGTAGGTATAGGCTGTTTATGGTCTGCGCGGTGGTCATACTTTTCCTTCTCTACAGGGTCTCGCAGAACACATGGGACGATGCTTCGCACTACACCAGCCTTCGCTATCCCCCCACCTCGAATTCGCCTGCCGCAGCGCCTGCCGTGGGAGTAGAGAGCCCACCGAAGCCGGCCCCGAAACCTGAGCCCGAGACTGCTGAGCCCGCGCTGAAGCCCAAGCCCAAGCCTGAATCGAAGCCAGAGCCGGAGCCTGTTGCCACACAGCAGAAGCAGAGCAAGCTTGACGACGATGAAGAGCCTGGCGTTAAGATCCCCAAGCTTAAGGACCTTGACGACTCGAAACCGCCGGTCAATGGCAAGGAGTCCGTCCACGAGAACGCAGGGTCAAGCTCTACAAACAAGAATAAAGTCTCTGCTAAAGAGGATGAAGAGGTGGTAGAGATTCATCAGAAGAAGCCGCCAAAGGACACCCCTGGAGAGGATAACAACCGACTCCATTGGAGGCCCGTTGCTGAGCACTTCCCTGTGGATTCCCTCATCAGCCTCCCCACGGGGAAGCCACTGAAGGTTCCTCGAGTTCAACACGAGTTTGGCATCGAGTCGCCAGAAGCCAAAGCTCGACGAGTTAGCAGACAAGAGCGCGTTGCCAAGGAGATCGGGCGGGCGTGGGCAGGCTACAAGAAGTTTGCCTGGATGCACGATGAGCTTTCGCCCGTCTCTGCCAAGAATCGCGATCCTTTTTGCGGCTGGGCCGCCACCTTGGTTGATTCTCTGGATACTCTTTGGATTTCAGGCTTCAAGGATGAGTTTGACGAGGCAGCCAATGCGGTGGCAGAGATTGACTTTACCACCACTCCTCGCCACAACATTCCCGTATTCGAAACTACCATCCGATACCTCGGTGGCCTGCTCGGCGCTTTCGATGTCAGCGGTGGCCATGACGGTGGCTATCCCATACTCCTGGAAAAGGCTGTAGAGCTGGCCGAGATCCTCATGGGCATCTTCGACACACCGAACCGAATGCCAATCTTGTACTACCAATGGCAACCAGAATACGCTTCCCAGCCTCATCGCGCTGGCTCTGTTGGTATAGCGGAGCTTGGAACGCTCTCCATGGAGTTTACACGCCTGGCCCAGCTTACTAGCCAAAACAAGTACTATGATGCCGTGGATCGCATCACCAACGCCTTGGTTGAGCTGCAAGAGGCGGGTACTTCCATTCCAGGCCTTTTCCCCGAGAACCTCGACGCCTCTGGATGCAACCACACCGCGACGGCTATCCGCAATTCGCTGAGCGAGGCGGCGCAGAAGCAAATGGATGAAGACATCTCCAAGAAGCCGACTGGGTATGTTCCTGGCAAAGGCTCGAAATCAGCGGCACCGACCGACGAAAAGCGCCCTGAAAAGAAGCACGCTTCAGAGGAGGTGTCCACGGAGAAGCCCAACGGCTTCGTAGTTGGAAAAATCGGCACTGAGGGCCCGAGGGACAACCAGGTGCCTGCCGGCTCAGCTGATAAAGAATCCAAGGGTTTTGTTGTTGGTAAGATTGGGACGGAAGACCCAAGGGACAAGCAGAAGCCCTCCGATGCATCTGGGGCAAAACCATCAGAGTTCATTGTCGGCAAAATCGGCACTGAAGATCCGGACTATGCCAAGCAGGGGCCCCGCGAAGATGATAAAACAGAGACTCGCTCGGCAGATTCTTCTCTACGCCGCCGAGACGCCATTCCAGAAAGTAAAGAAGCCTCAGAGAAGCCTAGCCAGGTACCAGCACAAAGCATGGCTAAGCGAGGCGTGCCCCCCTTCAAAGCAGATGGCTTTACATCCAATTGGGATTGCGTTCCCCAGGGCCTCATTACGGGTGGATATGGATTTCAGCAATATCACATGGGAGGCGGCCAAGATTCGGCGTATGAATATTTCCCCAAGGAGTACCTCCTTCTCGGCGGGCTGGAGTCCAAGTATCAGAAGCTGTATGAGGACTCCATCGAAGCAATCAACGAGTGGCTCCTCTACAGGCCCATGACAGATGGCGACTGGGACATTCTGTTCCCTGCCAAAGTCAGCACATCAGGGAATCCCTCCCAAGACCTGTCCGCCGCGTTTGAAGTCACGCACTTGACGTGCTTTATTGGCGGCATGTACGGCCTTGGCGGCAAGATCTTTGGTCGAGAGAAGGATGTCGAGACGGCCAAGAAGTTGACGGATGGTTGTGTCTGGGCATATCAGTCGACCGTTTCTGGCGTCATGCCCGAAGGCTCCCAAGTTTTAGCGTGCCCAACGCTCGAGAAGTGTGAGTTCAACCAGACGCTCTGGTACGAGAAGCTCGACCCAGCAAAAGAATGGAGAGACAAGCAAGTATTCGAGTGGGAAGAGAAGAAGGCAGCGCTCGAGAAGAAACAGGGAAAGAAAGCTCAGCAAGACAAAGGCGACCCCAGAAAGACTAGCGACAAGGATAAAGAGACTGCTGGCGATGCCCTGGAGAAATCTGCCAAAGACTACGGAACCGCCGACTCCGCCGGCAGCTCCAAAGCCATCCACAAAAGAGCCGCGGTTCCACCACCAAAGAATGGCAAGGCGCTAGCCTCTGAGGATGACGATGTTGGTTCGGAACTCCCACAGTCCCTTAGAGATAAGATTGGACTCAAGGGCGATGAGCCGAAGAAGCAAACCTCTGTTGGTATTCAACGAGACCCCGATGCGCCCGTCGACTCCGTGTTGGAAGCCCACCGGTTACCACCTCAGGAGCCCGAAGAGCAGCAAATAATCCTTCCCGATCGTCCTGAGACACACGAAGAGTTTGTGAAGCAAAAGATCAAGGACTACGGTCTCGCCCCTGGCTTTGTTCATATCTCATCAAGGCAGTATATTCTTCGGTAAGATTCCCGCTTAACGCAATATCCCTAGCTCCCCTCATCACAACTCGCTCGCTAACCCTCATTGCTTAGCCCCGAAGCGATTGAATCCGTGTGGTACATGTACCGCATCACTGGTGACCCTACCTGGATGGAAAAGGGCTGGAAAATGTTCGAAGCCACCATCCGCGCCACCCGCACCGAGATAGCCAACAGCGCCATCGACGACGTCAACAGTGAAGAACCCGGGCTTAAGGACGAGATGGAGAGCTTCTGGCTCGCCGAGACGCTCAAGTACTACTACTTGCTGTTCTCGGAGCCGAGTGTGATCAGCTTGGACGAGTGGGTGCTCAACACAGAGGCTCATCCGTTCAAGAGGCCTGGCGGTAGTGTTATTGGACATAGTATATAAAGATTAAAACAGTAATGGAAACGAAATGGATAATTAACTGCCAAAAGAAAGAAGAAAGAAAAAAAGGGTTATGCTTATTCAACAGCACTTGCGTTATTGCCTTGGTTGTATCTTTTTTTTTTAAAGAAGGGCAAAGGCGCGTCTTTCTTATTATTGTCTTGTTGCTTCTTGCAAAGTCATGAAACGAACGAAGCATTACGCGTTGCATAGGGAATCGAATATTACGATAGGCGTTGAGAGAGTACTGCTTAGGAAACATGAATAAAATTACTATTCTAAAAAAAAAGGTGTTTTGAACTTGATGAATCAGCCGCACAGCAGCTACCTCGTTAAAAAAAAGATTCAACACTGATTGATTATAAAGAAGGCACCAAATATCATCATGGGACATGTACATTTCATTCTCATTCTGTATGTATCACCACATCACTTAGAACCCAACATTCCGCTTCCGCTCATTGCTCGATAACGAAGTCGTGGTAGCTCTCTCATATTGTACATCAAGACTCGATTTTCATCATTTTGCACAGAAAAAAAGAAGAAGAAAACATCAAGGTCGATAAAGAAGATATATATATATATCCGTATTCCTTTCTCCCCATTTCATCCCCGGTTGTATTCCCCAAACCATACACAAAAAAAAAGAGCATGAAAAACATTGATCCGTAAAATAACACATAACACATTCGTCGTCGAATGCCCGGTGCAATATCGTCGTCTATAATTCGCCCAGCGGCATCTGACCGGCCTTCCATTGACCTCATCACTCAAGCAAAACGTCGTTTCAGTCCCTGCATTTTATAATCGCGTAGACTCGTCGTTTTCCATTTTCAATGGGCGTAGAAGGAAGAGGCGAAGATCGGTATTCGTGGAGGCCGGCTCAGCTTGTCGTTGGTCTTGGCTGAAAGCAAGGGTATTTTTTTTTCTTTGGGGTTTTTTTTTCTCGTCGTTGTAGGGACGCATTAAGTATTCTTCGTGAACGCCGTTATAACTCCGATGCTGATGATGCCTGTAAACCAACCCCCTAAAGTCGAAGTTGTGCCGCCCGTTTACATGCCCCTGGTATCTCCCATCACATATACACATAGACTTCCCATCTCATATATCATACCCACCTGTCGTAGCCACATATTTTCCCACATTAGATCCGCCCTCATCACACCATCGAACTTAGGACGCGTATGCTCAATATCATTACGAGCAGGCCGATTGTGACGATAATAAGTAGCGTAAACGAGAACCAACCCATTACCATGGCGCTGGTGCCGACGCCACTCTTAACGACACCGTTGCCAAAGTCTTGAGCGATGACGGATGCTGCGACGGATGCGGTATGCTGCCAGAGGACCGAGACGAGAACGAAGATGGACGAGATGAAGATGATGGCCAGTGCGATTTGCGAGACGGGTCGAGAGGGGAACGGCTTGACCTCACGCTCGGATCCTTCAGAATCTTCCTCCTCGTGCCATCCAGGGAAAGTGGCCAAGAGGAGCAGGCAGATGAAGGCGAAGATGATGGCAATGATGCTGAAGAACTCCAGTTAGCAAGGCCCACCCAACTTTGAAAAGGAGCACACTTACATCAAGTAAGGAAACACAATCATATCTTTGAATTGGGCCGCCAGCCAGATGAGATTGAGAGGATCCTGATCGACTGAGACTTCCTTGGCCAGGGCTGTCGCATTGTTACTACAAAGCCACGAGCCACCATCGGGGTTGACGCAGATGCCAAAGTAGCCAACTCGAGCTTGCAATTGGGCATTGCCGGCAATATTATTCAAGGCAGTATAGAAGTTATAATCCACTTGCGCCGTGTCGGGTTCAGCCTCGTAGGCCCTGTAGTAAATAGATAGCAGGAAGATTCCGGGGATCAGAGGCGACGAGGATGAACAGCCAGCAAGCAGTAGCGCTAAGATGGAGCGGTCAGCAGAGTGTGCGAATGATCGAATTGATTAGCTGGCGACGTACATAGCAAGATGATTGCGACGACGATCAGAATCATCAACACGTGGTGGTAACCCAAAAATGGGACGAATCCTGTTGAGACACGGCGTTAGCCTTACCGCATTCCAAAAGTCCATTCAAAGGACGCATTTGCTCTTCCAAAACTCACTATGCCATCCCAGATGAAATTTGCGCGTTATAATCCTCGTCGTACTAGACGACGAACTGGAACTGGTATGCGTCCCACTCGCCATTGTTGCCGACTTTGCAGAGGGAGTTTGTCCCTCGTTAAAATCGAGATGAGATGAATGTCGGAAGAAGAGTCCAGGCTACTGTGCTCCGGGCCAAGAAGCGACTGTTGGAGGATCAAGGGCGCCAAGAGCGCAAGAGATTCGAACTGCACAATTCCCAGGTATTGCCCCACGCACGATGCCTTGTTTTCGACAGGCAGGGTTTGTCGCGATGCCCCTCGCAAAGTTGATCTCGAGACAAATTCGTTCGATGTCGCGTGGGGATGAGACGATGGAACTCAGGCTGGAATGAGCCAACGTTGGATAGCCCGCGCTATCGAATACTCTTTTTCTTTCTCTTTTTGCCTTGAAAGTCTTTACAAAACCGTCAAGAAGCAGCGAAACGAGCGTAGAATCCGCTTAGACCCTGGAATGTTTAGAGTGAGAATGTCTTGCTGCAGTGGTATCAGTTGTCACGGACGACGTGCAGGACGAGACTTAGCTCAAAGAAGAGAAGAGTCCTCCCAAAAGAGGAATTGAATTGACAAGAAAGGGACGACGTAACACGTAGCCGGAACGGGGCCCCTTCTCTCTGGCTTCGCTTCTTCCCAAACTAATTTTTTTTGGTTAAAAAAAAAGATGGCTGGGAAATCTATCTTGAATCACCAACCATTCGAATTTCGCAAACCTGCGGTCTCGAGGTAGGATGGGCTCGCATTTTGGTTGGCCCAGCCACGCCATTTCCGTATTGACTTTGGTTGACCGGGAGACCAAGGTGACGTTGGCACAGTGGGGGCGCGGGGCTTAAAGCTTTGGCTGTTACGAGCAAAAGCCAGCGGCTGGACTTCGCCAGAAGCCGCGCAGCGCCGCTGAGGCCCTGTGAGCTGCAGGGATTACAGGGGTTACAGAGCTACAAAGCGCTACCGGGGTCAAAGCGACAGTGGAGAAAGTCTGTTTTCAGCGGGTGCCTTGCAGGGGAACCAGTGCGCTAAAGATGTTTCTTGAGAGCGCTGGTGGCGACAAACGGGGTCTGGCGAACACCTCATCCTCACTTTGAGGGACCGCATCTGGATTTGCACGCGCGATCGATCGCCGGTGAGGCATTCAGGCTCAAGATGCGGCAGCGCAGGTGGGTAAGACACGCATATTCGTCAAAGGACCTGCAGCACGGCTCGACGGTCTATCATGTGAACACTGGTGTCAGATCCTGCATGCTCTTTTCCCTGCCTCTCTTTTTTTTTCATGGACTTTCTTGTAGGCAACTTCAGGGCCACGTCGGGGAAGCAGATTTGAGCACAACAGCTGCGCACAACCTGGCAGAGCGAGTCGCCATCAGCGCTACAGACGACCAGAGCAAGACTCGTCGCATCTTGGCGGGTTGCCATGACAATCCATTGGCTCTCCCGGCCAAGGCGAGCTGGCCGAAGCTAATGCTTAGGGTCGTGTCAGGCATTAATTGGCAGCTTTTGCCTGCAAGCAGAGGCGCTCCGTACATTGGCCCTGGCGTAGTTCTTACTCGTTGCTTTGCGTGAACAGCGAGGCGCAGCCCTACTGGCTGACCGCTTCAACAACAAGCCCGTATATTCGGAGTGTTACTTTGTATAGTACTCCGTACTCCGTATGAGATGTGAGATTCTTCTAACCTCGAGCCATTCGGCACCGGAAACTTGCCGTGTCTCATATAATCTTTGATCAGAGCAACTCTATATATAGCAATGCTTCTTCGTGCACGTCACATGGGAATTGCCTTGGATTACCTTAGTGGTGCCTCTCAAAAGCCCAAAGGTACCTTTCGTACTCGTAATAAGTAAACATGCAGCAAAAGAGAGACCCCCCCTGCTCTCCATCTGTCAGCGCAGCCAAAAAGTGCGCCGTAAACAAGCAGCTCTCTTGCAGCTTTACTCGTACAACATCCTGCGGGCCAAGAGTCTCATGCCCCTTATTAATGCAGCAATGGCTTGCGCCATTAACAGCAGTTTCTGGCTCCTGCTCGTAAGCACTGCGTCTTCGGGCTCTTTCTGGTGGTAATTTGCTTAGCTTGGCAGCTTACCCCTTGCCTTTGCAGCTCTCGTCTGCAGCACGGAGCACCTGTTCCGCCTTATTGCTACCTGCGGAATGCTTTATCCTGCCGCCATAGAAGTTACCAATACTACTACTACTACTACTACTACTAAGAAAGCATCGACGCACAAAGACGATTCAAGCTCTTGATGACCGTTTTTACGGGCTTCTACCTGGTATCTACTCGGTATAGACCAATCTATAATTCATTGCCAAGAGACAAGCATCGAGTTCCATGTACTGTGCATGTTGCTGCTATGATGTCTCGGAAGCCCCTCGGTAGACGCATATCGATAAAATGCCCCACCAATAAACATGCCCAGTCATCTGCAACGTGCATCGTCATACCTTGCAGCTTCGAGGCAGCTTGATATGGCCACGTACAAAAATGTCGACCTTGTCTGGAATCGTCAATGGCAGCTCCCTTGATAGTCGAGTGGAAGACTTCCTCGAGGATAAGCTCCAGTCGACCGCCGATCTCGAAAATCTCGACGAACTGCTCACAAACGTCGAGTTACAGCGGAACCAGCTCCAGTCGCAGCTCGACGATGCCGCAAAAGAGCTGGAGGAGGCGCGGCGCATAGCTGATGAGCGCCATGCCGCCCTCCAGATTCGCATTGCCGAGTTCAATGAACTTCAAGAGAGCATCGACAGGCGTGTCCAGATTGCTGCCGCATCCGATGCGCCGAGCGAAGCCATTGGGAGACTGCAGCGACCCATGAAACAACTACAAACCGTCGAACTCACCCAGAAATATCTCGTGCTGCTCCAGGATGCTGAAAGATTACGGAAGGAAGCTCGATCCCACCTTCCAGACAGTCCAAAGGAGGCGCTCGAGCCGTATGCGCAGCTGAAAGAACTGGTTATTAGACTGCGATCCCTGCCCGGAAATCAGGACCTTCACTTGGTGGATCATGTTGAGAAAATGACGGAAAATCTCTGGGACGAAATGAAACAAATCATGTCAACGGAACTAGAGACATTGTTGAATAAGAAGCATTGGCCCAAAGTTGATCCTCAGTCTGAGATGGACGAGGAATGGGTGGCCTGCGTTGAGAAGCTCATCGATCTGCAAATGCCAGAGGTCGTTCACAGCACAAGCATCGTGACCCTCTTGCCGTTCGAGGTCATGGCTAAAATGTTCGTTGCCGAGTTCCGCTTCCACTTTCTTAGCGACAAACCGACCAGCAGTCCTCAATCGGTTGGCACTCACTGCTTCCCCTGGCTTCTAACAACTTTGGAAAAGTGGGAAGACTTCTTTCGCGATAACCTCGGTCATCTTCTGGCGTCCAAGTTCCATGAGACACCTGTGGCTAACAAGACGATCTATGCGGACCCTGTATGCGCCCTTGTCACAGCAATGCTACCGGTTGTCCGAGAAAAGGTCGATGCCGTAGTATCAGAAACGAATGCGAATCCCGGATTTTTGAGCAATTTCATCTCCCAGGTCATGACCTTGGACGAAACCATCCGATCACGATTCAACTACGACGGTGGTGACGCCGAGAATGGCTGGGCCGGACTGTCAGAGAGCGTCCTGGAGAAATACTTTGATGTTTGGTTCCAGGCTGAAAGGAGTTTTGCGCTGGAGAGATTCGAGGTGATTATGGAGTCCCGAGATGGACGCAAAATCGACTACGACTATTCAGTTCCAGGCAAGATGAAGCCTACATTTGCGGCTGTGCAAATCACCGATTTGTTACGAGTGGTGACGACGAAATACGAGCGTCTCCTTAAAGTCAAGCAGAAACTAAAGTTTCTCACGGATATTCAGCTAGACATTCTCGATGGATATCATGACCGTCTCAGAAGTTCACTGGAGGCTTACCAGTCTCTGACGTCAACGTTGGGCCGAACCATTCATGGCGTAACGAAAGAGCAGCTAGCCGCTCTGGAAGGGACAGGGGCTTTGGAAACGTTGTGTAAAGTGATTGGTAGTGCCGACCACATTGCAAATACATTGACAGAATGGGGAGATGAAGAGGTGAGTTTGGGGGAAATGCTTCAGCACATGAAAGCCACCAGGGAAATACTAATGGAGAGAATAGTTCTTTGTTATCCTATGGGATCAGCTGCATAGGCGCGAATCTAGACAAATAAAGCCGCAAGGTTCATCCATCGCCAGCGTAGTCGGAAGCGGCGATGATATCAAGGAGCGAACCGTCGCGGCAGTCGATGGAGGCGATGAGAATGGGGCCATCTTTGATGAAACCATTGCGGCATACACCAACCGCCGCAAGGCAGGTGAAGAACTCCTCGTGGGTGCCTTGGTCGAATCTCACTCTAAAGCTTTGCGTGCCTATACCCATAACGTTCAGTGGACGACAGTTGGCGAGAGCGCTACTCCAGGTGAGCCCTGAATACACACTCTCCATTCTCCCCCGAACGACGCATTGACCTTGCTAACTTGGTTTTTAAAAAAAGATGATTCCTCGGCTCTCTCAATTACACCAGAACTAGACGAGCCATTGAATGTCCTGAAAAGGAACTTGGAATTTTTGGGCAAAGCTCTCTCTGCTGCCTCGTTCCGGCGTGTCTGGCGAGATGCGCTTGATAAGCTACAGGACCTGCTTTGGACCAGCATCCTTACTCGCCAAACATTCACCACGCTTGGGGCAGCACAGTTTGCGCACGATTGCGCGTCCATCTTTTCACTTGTGGACCGGTTCATCCCCAACGGGTCGGCGGCGCTTGAATCCCTCCGTGAAGGGCTGGTCTTGCTCAATTTGCCAGCGGCAGCAGAGGGCGAGGGTACTACAGGTGCAGCCATCACTCTCAAGCAAGCCAGCGATCGTGCATTTACAGACAATGATGAGGCGCGTAGGATTCTTGAAGAGCTTGAGCTCGAGGCCCTGACGCCGCTCAATGCGAGACAAATTCTCCAGAGGCGTGTAGAGAATAATGAGAATGTTGGATGGTAAGGCGGCTAGACTTGATTTTTTTTTTTTTTTGGAGATTTTTTGGAGAGATAAACATGGAGCTGGAGCTGTGCCATCATATCCATTGTATAGGAAGATTTCACAAGACTTGCAAGAGGACGAGGTTATAGAATGGGGCAGAATTAAGGACTTAATAATACCATGTTGAATGTCCGATATTCATAATGTACCTGGATGACACCATCCCGTCAAACCAAAGGACCAATTACGGCTGTCTAGATTTTTTTTTTAACAAGCTGTTTCCAAGATTCCGTCTATATCAAAGCTTTAGTTTCGCCTTGGCCTCTTCCATGCAAGTTTCTTTCTCTTATCCTAAGCCCAGTAACGCCAAAAGAAAAGCTGCTTTTTTCGCCCTCTTTCATCTCGAATCGCTTCGCTGTGTACCCTTTTAGTTGATGGCTCGCATGGTCATTTCCACCACAGCAAAGGTGCCTGCGCTCACGGGCATGGCCCTGGCAAGCGTAGGTCCGATGCCCTTCCAGAATCCCCTGATGCCGTCCGCGCGCCATGTGGCGGAGAAGCAAGCTCGCATGGTCGGGTACTTTTGCTGAGCGCCAAAGCCGTCTGTCTGCATCTTGCTCTTGACGACGTCGAAGGGGTAGCTGGCCAGCCAGAGGACCTCGCCGGCGAGACCTCCGTACAGGGCGACTTTGTAGGTGGGGATTGTCTTGCGGTCGATGCCGTTGCGCGCGGCGTCGGCGTTCATGAGGTACTCGAACGTGGTGAACCATGCGCCGTACGCAAACGCCTCTCGCCAGATAGTCACGGCCTCGCCCCTGTAGAGGCCTCTCAGAGCGCCATTGTGAGAGCTGACCTTGCGGATGCAGTCCAGAGGTCCGTTGTACAAGCGGCCTTCGCCGTGGGGCTGGCTCTGCAGGCGAATACGGATATGCTCGATGGGGCCGGAGAGCGGCGCATTGGCAATGCCTGCAAAGGCACCGGCCGCGAAGTACTGCGCGTAGCTGAGGTCGGTGATTTTGCGGCCAGAGTCGCTGGCGTTGCGAGCCTCAAACCACCGGCGCGCAGCGTGGAAAGCGCCGAACTGCACAGAGACGCAGGCGCCGATGCCGATGAGGGGCGTGAGCGTTCCCTTGTAGAAGGCGAGGGCGCCCTCGTTCTTGTAGATGGAGGCGGCGGCCTCGAGAGCGCCGGCGTACTGGTTCGACGTCTGGAGGCGGACCTTGACAATGTCAAAGGGCTGGCCTGGCGGCTGGTCAGTATTATGCGATTCCTATTTCGGGGGGAGAGATGCGCTGGTGCGATGCGAGCCGCCAGAAAGCGCTCCGGACCGTCGCCGGCGGGCAGCGTCGAGCAAACTTGTCGCAACAAATCTCGGCTTCTTCAGCAAGAGGCAGAGGGGGAAAATAATCACATACCAATCAAGACCTGGGCAATGCCTCCCACCGCGCCAGAGAACAGATCCTTTGCCGTCTGCAGCGCACCCCCTTTGTGCTGCTCAATTTCCACGGCCGCCATCTTTTTCCTGGTGGCCCCGCGGCCGGCTTATGGAGCCCTGATAACGCGCGAGGTGGCTTGGAGTGACGCTCTTTTCTAACGCCTAATTGCGCCAAGAAAATAAAGTAAAAACTGATGTTTGGCAGGTAATGTGATTAGTATATAATGAATCGAATAGAAGAACAAAAAGACACCAGCAGCTGAGGAGGGGGGGAGGGGGAGAAAAAGGAACCGGTCAGAGTGATGGCCAGAAATTTGTCAAAATGGCGGCCGATGACCCGTCCGATATCGTGAATGTCGTGATTGATAGTGCACAAAGCGGGCCGGTGCTGTGGGGGAATGCACGGTTATAAGCATACAGCTATTACGTTTTGTGCATCCCCCACGAATTGGGTGGATATTGGAGCTCCGCATCGACCATCCTTGGATTTGCGAGCAGCCCGCTTCTAATCCAACTCTGTGACAGATGGTATTGGAAAAAGGGAAGGCAAATTGCCATGACGCTGTCCAGCTTGCCAGCACATAAATGCTGGATGCCAGAGCCAAGCATCTATCATGTAACCTCAGTAGGCATCATAAGGGCCGAATGGTTTTTATCTCTCCTAATCTGTGTACTCTGTAGATAATTATAGTAGTCGGTGTTTATGTAATAGATTAGCAGCCAAAGCGATATCCAATCTCAGCAACCGTCTAATACGATACAGACATCGCCAGTGTCTTTGAGCTTCTTCTTATTCACGCGTGAGCGTTTTGTCAAAGTCCCCATCCTGGATCTGCACGCTGCTGTAACTGGGCAGCTGCAGCTCGATTTGCACGAGCATTTGGCGGAGAGACCAGCATGTTCTCATTCCACAGCTCGCAACCACACGTCTTCCAACGCTTTCCACACAGGTAACAGAATTCGGCTTTACAGTGGCAATCTAGAGGGCCCTCAGTAACAGACTCCGAAAGAGGGAAAAGAGAAAGGAGGAAATGGAAAGGAATAAGGAAAGAGGAAACCTACATATATGGTTGCATCCATGCGTCAACTCTACCATTCTACGGCACCTGTAGCATCTCTTCCACCCATAGTCTCCTGCAACACGAAGAAGGTTCATCGTCGCTGTATCTTTAGGACAATCTCCATCATGAGTGGCGCCTCTGCAGATGACGCAAGTCTTGCTCCGGCATTTGATGCAGGTGGCTACCTCGTCTCGAATAAACTGTGGAGGGATGAAAGCTGAGCAAGAAAGCACGTGGCAATAGATTCGCTTCGACGAATTATATTCAAGTTCTTTGGCACGATATCTCCCCAGAATGCCTGCTGGGATGAAAATTTGATTTACCCCGTCAAGAGGTATAGGCTGGCCACAGCATCGCGGAGGAAATATGGACTCGTCGCCTATTGCTTTCTCGATGTAGCTTGACAGGCATCCTCGGCAATAATCGTGAGAGCAAGGGCATCGTAGGGTGTCAACGAATGGAAACTCATCATTGCAGACGATACAACGACGTCGCCTGCTTTGTCTGGTCAAGGCTCTAGCCCGTCGCCCCCTGCTAGACGACTCGGCAGCAGACGAGGGCCCTTCGTCGCCATGAAAAAGCTCTATCAGCTTAGTGACCATCTCATCAGAGATGATTCCCTGCAGAGGATCTGGAGACGGTGGGCCCCTGTCCTGAAGGAAATCATCCTGCGCGACATCGTCCTGAGCGAAACCACGGAGAGCAAGCTCTCTGTCTCGCGTAGCCTGCTCTTCTTCGTTGACAAGCTCCCTGATGATGTCGGCATCGCTCACAACTGCCCGAGCCAGGCTGCGGCCCATTTCTCGATCATGGAAGAAAGCATGAAGCGACTCGAGCTCGGAATTGAACAGCTCAAGTGCCAGCTCAAAATCAGGCGCCTCGCCCTCGCGGTGCTTGCCTTTGATCAAGCCCTGGGCATCCTGCAATTGAAGCTCGATGATGAGATCGAGGCTTTCCTGGTCAATTTCGTGATTCATGATTACCAAAAAATGCCGAATCTGGTGGCAATGCAAAAGATCGTTTAACGTAAAGGCAAAGAATCAAGTCTGTTTGATGGCAGGGCAACTGCAGCAAAGAAACAACAGAAACGGCAAATGTTGCTACCCACCAGGTACTGAGTAATCCGTACCCGGCAGGTCATTGGCATGAGACGCATTCTTTGCGGATCTTTTGCTTGCCACGCTTCCCCTCTCATAATCTTTGTATGCAGGAGGCCTACAATTGAGGCCGGGATGAGGTACTCCGTATGTACAAAGCAGTACTTTGTCGTCTGCTATTGAAGGGAGATATGGGGCGCGCAGTGCGGGGGAAGATTCCGGCGTATGTTAATTATGACAGAAATTCTATGCAAATGCGTAGATTATAAGCCCTACATGGTGTGCATCTGGACCAGCCATGGCACCAATTTCAACCCGCCAGTTGTTCTTATACTTCATTCATTGTTAGACCAAAGTATGGCTTTTATTGTGCGAATCACAGCGGCGCTTATACTTATCTACAGCGGGGCCGGTGTAAGCGCCGACGCTCCGTGCTAAGGCCGGGTGAAGCTTTCAATGGAACATTGAGTATGCTCAAATGCCAATTGTCTGGTGTGAGCCGTTTACGCTGACATTTATTAGCATCAGATGCCCTCTGTTGTCATATTAACGCTATAACTGCTAGAACTTGAACCACGGACAGATATAACTGTTTGGATAAGATGTCTTCTGAGATACCTGGGCTCTCTCAACAACGTATCGATGAGATGATGACCGCTGAATGATCCGACAAGATCAATTCCTCGACGCAGGTCTCAATCTACTTCAAATCAAAACACAACACAAAACACAAACGGAATTAAAAAGCAATGAAACTCAGAATATCAACAGGAAACCCCTCCGCTCTCGGCGTTGTGGCTTCCGGGTAAGGCGCTCTGTAGCCCCAATCTAACAAGGGTGAGCACGGCATGCGGCCTAGGCATTGCGCAAGCTTGAAGTCGCTCTGGCGCCTCAATATTGGTGATCGTCACACCTTGAAATCGGCTATCAATTTCGAATCCCCCGTGGCTTTTCCGATAACTATATATAATGGAGAAACGCAGCAAATGGCATACGCAACCGGTTGGTTGTCTTTGCACGTGCGAATGTAGTGTATTCTAGAGGACGGCGCAAGAAGCAGAATACTCGCAACTCTGTAAAGACTCGGCCTGCTCAATTCAGTTTCTAGAATGTATCTCAAGTTGAGCCGCGCAGTTTTTGCGTCATCATGGTTTCTTTCTGCAATTTTCCGGGCGGATGCGACCTCAACTCGCCCAAATATCGTCTTCATCTTGACAGATGACCAGGATAACCACATGGGAACCCTAGATCATATGCCGTCACTGCAGAAGCATCTGGTCAATCAAGGAACCACGTTTGAAAGACACTACTGCTCCAGTATATACCGCCATTTGAAACTTGCACACTCCAAGTATAATGAATAAACTCGCAGAATGCTGACTTCTGTCGTGTTCCCAGCCGCTATATGCTGCCCCTCCAGAGTCAGCCTCTGGACCGGACAACTCGCTCACAACACAAACGTAACAAACGTGAATCCTCCATGGGGTGCGTCTTGAAAACCGCAGTTGTTAAATGTGACTCTAACTCTTGTTTGAAACAGGAGGATATCCCAAATTCGTCCAAAATGGATACAATGACCACCATCTCGCCCTCTGGCTACAACAATCTGGCTACAACACTTACTACGTAGGAAAATTGTTCAATGCTCATACAATATACAATTACGATTCGCCTCCAGTTAGTGGATATACCCAGTCAAACTTCTTTCTAGATCCGTACACGTATCAATACTACAATGTCAGCACCACTAAGAATGGGGCGCCGCCGACCAACCCAGTTGGTAAATACTCCACTGACATCGTTGCCGAGAGCGCGGATGAGTTTCTTGATCATGCTCTCCAAGACGATGAAACTCCGTTCTTTATAACCCTCGCGCCAATCGCTCCTCATGCTCTAGTCGGCGAAGGTTCATTGGGAGCATTTGACCCTCCACAAGTTGCAAAGCGCCATGAAGGCCTCTTTCCCGAGTACAAGATTCCTCGAACGCCAAACTTCAACCCTGATTCTCCAAGCGGTGTCGACTGGGTGTCACAGCTTCCTAAGCTCAACGATTCCGTCATTGACTATTACGACGAGTATCAGAAGCTGCGTTTGAGGGCTCTTCAGGCTGTGGACGAAATCGTCGAGTCCGTTGTGACCCGTCTTGACCAGGCTGGCGTATTAGACAACACCTTCATCTTTTACACCTCCGACAATGGCTACCATATTGGCCAGCATCGACTGCACCCTGGTAAGACCTGTGGTTTTGAGACCGATATCAACGTCCCCTTGGTTGTCCGTGGCCCCGGGGTTCCACCGCAGAGAATCACCAGAGTTCCTTCTTCGCACACCGATCTCGCCCCAACCATATTGCAAATTGCCGGCGTCGACGGCTCTGATAAGAAATTTGATGGGTCTCCGATTGACATTTACGACACCGAGGCTGAGTTGTCTCGGTCGGAGCATGCTGCTGTCGAATTCTGGGGGTTCGGCCTCGCTGAGAGCATCTTTGGCAGAGAGACTGGCGTGCCCATATATTTCAACAACACATACAAGGGGCTTCGCATCGAGGCCGAAGACTATGGGTTTTATTACTCCGTCTGGTGTAGCAACGAAAGGGAGCTTTATGACATGAAGGTTAGCCCGGGCTGGAATTCTCTCAACTGGACGAGTGACCTGCTAACTTCAAGGTGCGCATAGGCTGATCCAGGACAGCTAAATAACCTGCTCTCGTTGGGCAAAGCTCGTGTAGACGCCACCATTGCCATTGGCAAACAGAAATGGCCTCTTGAGCAAGTAGTCGACCGCCTAGACGCCCTTATGATGGTCCTGAAATCCTGCAAGCAACAATCTTGCATCCATCCCTGGGAGAGCTTACACCCGTTGAATAACGTCCGAAGCCTTCGTGATGCACTCTCCCTAGAATACGATAATTTCTATAGAGAACAGGTGAAAGTTGGCTACACCAAATGTGAAGGTGGATACATTATCGAATCGGAAGGGCCGCAAAATTTCTATGTGTACGAAACCGGGGGAGAGCACAATGATGATGCTGTTTACGATGGGCCAGGGCAGCAGGTTCTGGTCAATCCTCACTGGAATCTCTGGGAGTAAATAGATGCGATGCGAGACTATTTTAAGAATACTGTCTTCCGAACAGAACAATGATGGCAGTCTGTCATTTCAGCCTTGAACTCTCTTGACTTTCTCATCTCGGCTAGTAGAAAGATTGCCACATGCAGCAACAGTATTTCAAGGATTTACATAGTCCCCAGGAATCTTATTAAGCCCCTCCACCCTCCTCCTCTTCAACTTTGCCAAGTCCACCCCCTCCAACACCCGTGCGTTCACACCGGTTAAAACGCGCTGGTTTTGGAACAGATTGCGCGTCTTCTCCGGCAGCGCAGCAATCTCCTCATCTGAAATATCATTAAAGGTGTTTGTGAGGACGACGCCGCAAATCTTGCAGAAAGGCTTGTGCAGAAGGCGGTTGTTGAACTCGTATCTTCCAATGTTGGCCTCGTCTCCGCCTAGGATGACGGAGGTGTTTGCGGTGTAGACCCAGAGGGCGGCAGTCTGTATGTTTTGTGTCAGCTTTTTGGAACTCTGTATGAATAAAAGGTAGCTTGAAACTTACGCGTTCGCAGATGCTGCAGTTGCATTCTATAACGCCCTCATACGTCTCATCTAATGGTTTGGTTGCCGCGGCTATGGTAACTGCTCCGCAATGACAGCTGCCCTTGTACAGAACTTCCCCGTCTTCAACTTTGGGAAGCTCGCCTTTGTGAGCCGGCGGCTGGTAGGGATCCCCTCGAGAGAGACCGTCATATCTGCCATGTGCATTAGCGCGCGTGTTCTAGACAAGCAAAAAGCGAAACGAAAACGGCCTTACGGGATTTTCTCTAGATCCCAGCAGGCTAAGCCTTGAATAGCATGAGCCTGTCAAGTTTCGTCAACGAGTTACTACACCAATTGCCATACGAGCTGCAAGTAGCTTACGTTTAGCGCAAATTGCAAGTCCTCTTCCTCATCTTCTGAAGATCCCGCCACCGCAGTAGCACACTTGGGACAAAACTACCAATTCAAAATAAGCAAAAAAAGGGAAAGGAATACGCCATTGCATAAAATCGATTCATACCAAATGCTTCAGCTTCTTAGGACCAAACTCGTACACCGTCAGATCTTCCAGCTTGCCCTTGACAATGTTCACATTGCCTTTCCCCGGGAAGAACCAGAGATAGCCCTTTTTGTTGCAGATGCTGCAATCGCAGTGGAACACCGACTTAATTTCGGGTAGCTTTGTCTCAAACACAAAATTGCCGCAATGGCAGTTTCCTCTGTATGTGATGATCTTGGCTTCAGTCATGTTGACTTGAGAGTTTCACGCCGCAGGAGGTTACGGAGTGTGTCGGAGTATAAGAAACGAATTGGGAATCCTTAGGATGAGTGAAATAGGGAAAGGGGGAAATAAGTTGAATTAATGTAAGTCGTTATTGAATAGAGAAAAAGAGAAGCCTTTGTCTCGGGTTCCGCGTCCATTATATAAAAGTTCTGAGGCAACCAATGTCGGTTACGTTGTTCTGTCGTATCTCAACTTTCGGCCTATCGCAAACGCTAAGGATGTTTGGGGCACAGCCTTGACAAGCGATAACTAAGGTTGTTCAGTTTTTACAGGCTTTCACGGCTTACGATTCACTCACGCTAATACCCCGCCTCGCATTGGCCGTAATTTTTAGTTTGATTGTTGGGGATGGAGCTACCGCCAATTGTGACCCTGTAGCGTTGCATTTATATGAGGGTCCGTAGCCTATAATGAGCACTGCCTGTGTGGGATCGCCCTCTATCAAGTCAAGCTGCCGCTAGACAACATAGTATCTCCATTACGCCCTATTTCCGACGAAGGATCAGAACATTGTCTTGACACGTGGTTACTGAAATATGACTGATTGTTGGGAGTCAACCTGGAAATCCTGGTGACCCAAAATTCGGCTTCTAGCTTATTGAAGACACCAAAAGCTAGTTCATGTCAATTGGCCTTTTGTTATAGAATTGAGAAATAGCCATTCTCGGCAATCATAGAGCGAGAAAAGGCATTTGATCTGAGAGCTATGCCTTGCAGTTTATGTACATGGTTAGGAATAAGTGACGGGCATATGATGGGTGAACCGAATAGTCCACCCGTATTTCGATTGCTGTCTCCAAAACGGGACGGGATAGCGGACGCAAAGTATACCGAAAAATGTTGGCCCCACAGCTTCTCATCAATTCTATTTTCAATATTGCACGTCTCCACTCGGGTCATCATGAAGTTGAATCATTATAATCATTAGAGTATGTTGCACCGAGTCGGCACTCAAGCCTTTGCGCTTATATCCACTTTCTAATATCTCCGGGCCCCGTTGCCTGTATTCTTTGCCTCGTTCTGTGCCTGCGCATTGAGTTGTATGGCTTCTTTTAGCTTCGATATTACTTCGGGCTGATTGCTGAACGCCGTTTGAAGAATGTTTTCGAGCTCAGTCTCTACCTTTGCTATGGGCTTTACACCGACCTTTCTGCTTTGAGAATCGTTGATGAGGGATCCCCACCGCTTTGTAAACGCGTAAATAGACTGGCGCAGAAGCTCATCCAGCTGCTCGCTCATGTCTTCTACTGTGAGCGTCTTAGCTGTAACTGATGGCGCTCCTCGAGACCAAAGGTTGCCGCTGATGATGCTTCCAAAAAACCCTACCCAATTTTGAGGACTCAGTGTATCCCAGATCTGTCCAAAATGCTGCATTGCCGGGGGCTGACTCCTGATATCTCCGATTTCAAGTGATACCAGCTCGTTTTTGATAATGAGCAGATTCTTTACCATGAAAAGATCCGGGTCCGTATCAGATTTGAGCGACTTGATTCTTGCCTCTGCTCGCTGAAGAATCTGTATCGTCTCTTGCACAATTTTGAACACCACAGGACTGTTCTTAGCCTGCACAAGGTAATATTAGCTCTGAGCAGACTGATATCACCCAAGCGACGCGTTAAATAACTTACAGATCTTTCCTTGGGCATTGCCTGGTCAAACATAGCCAAGAGCTCAATCGCTCGTTTGACAAATGGATATGCATTTGAAGAAGCCACTCCGTCCACGACAGGACCAATCTTCAAGGAGCCATCTTGAGTTGGGGCTTTGGTAATTGATTTTATAATTTCCGCTTCAAATAGGCTGTCTGTGAATGACCACAGGTGGTCCGCCAGCAGTCTGGCGGCATATTCCCTGTATTTTCTGAAAGACGGCGACTCCTCCTCATCAATATCCACCACGGCATACTCATTAGCCAGCCAGCCGACCACGTTGCAAGTTTCCTGGAGTTGAGCGTTCTGAAGCACGGCTTGTAAATTGGTTGCCAGGGGCACGAGATTGCCTGGATGAACCATTGAAGTGTTTACCAGCTTGACAGCCTGAAAAGCTGATTCTGGAGAAGGACTCCATGCAAGTTCTATGTTGAAAATTTTGGTAAACAGGCCATCCTCGCTGTACATTCGCTCGAACAACTGCTTGACGAAGTTCCTGGAGGCCGTTTCAACCGAGAGAGTTTTAACCTCTTTTTGGTATTCGTCTGTGTCGTGTTGCGTCATTAACTTTAGGTCTCGGTCACGAGTAGATAGATAAGTTCGAAAGATTGTAGTGATTGCATTGACATATGTTGCGGTCGTGGTTGAGGACTCTACAGGCTGGCCATATGCATGGTAAGCCGATCGGACTACCTTTCGAATGTTTGGGAGTAGCGAGTAAGATTCCGCCATCATCTCCTCGAATCTGCCATAAGCAAGTGCATGGCGGGCTGACTCTGATTTTGTAGCTGCAATTTGACGCGCAATCTCGCTGGATACCTTTTCCAGACAACTATTAAAGCCATGATCAAGAAGATGCAGCGCCTTGGTAAGGAGAGCATTGTATCGTGCTAGATATGAATCGCGTTCACGGTAACCCTCCTATCACCTGTTAATAACATGCGCAGTGAGCTCCAAAGCTTGGCCATCTTACATGAGTGGTCATGAACTTGATGCAAGCATCGATATTCTCCACCATTTCTCCAAAATCATCGTCCTCTACCAACCGACTGGCACCAGGAGCATTGAGCCTTCTTGTGGCTTTCTCTAGGTAGGCGTAATAGTAGAGGTCTGTTCCCACTTCATCTGCGAGCTTCTCCAATCGCCGCTGTTCCGTCAGGAGCTCCTCGCATTGAGCCTGGAAAGTTGAGGTCTGAGCCTCAACAGAGAGGAATGATTGCGACAGCGTCGTCAGCAGTTTTAATGTATCATTTGCATTGCCAATTAAGCCTTCGAGATGGCGCTCGGTCATCTTCAATTGGTCGCGATAAAGCCTGGTTCGATTAGATTAATTCGGATCGTTGGTGCGCGCCTGGAGTCATACAGATACTCTTGCTGGCTCTCTTCCAACAGTTGGCCGTCGAGCGACTCTGAGGGTGCAATTTGCTTCTTGAAATATGGGAATGGTTTGGACTCTTCATTGAAAAGCGTCAAGGCCTCCCAATTCCTGCCTCTCTTGTCCACTTTCCGCCTTGGCCTACGTTGAGCATTTTTGAGAAGCTCTGTCCTGACAACATCGTAAAAATCGGAGTATGAGGCAGCTCGACGAGGCAAAGCAGGTTCGGGAGGATCGTTTGTATTCTCTAATTCTTCCAGAACATCTTCAAGGGTCTCGGCGATGTTGTTTACTTCCTAAACAAGGTAAGCCGTGTATTATACACAAAGCGATGGGGAACAAGAAGCCACGAACATTGGGCTGCTGTAGGAGCGATTCCTTGCGCTGGTGCCCCCGAGATCTGCCGCCAGATGTCTCGTTTCGGTGATTGTTATTGCTGCTAAGCTCCGGCACGAAGCTGTACCAACCGTCCTCGTACATGGTGGCCCGCAGCTCGAAGCAGGAGGCTTGAGGGACTGAGAGCACAGCTAACTTAAAGCCACGCGTGTGCGATTGGCAAGGTTCCAGCGGGGCGATTTGCTCCGACCGCCGATAGTGACACGATAAGGCCGCCAGCCAATTGGCGCTCAGCTAAATGGGGTTGACATCATCGGGGCGAATAGAGCTTCTCAGTACAGGGATATGTGAATTTGGCACGCACTAAACGCTTAGCTGGAGATCACGACTTTTGCATGCATGATCTCATGCCAACTTGCGACTTCACGGGGCTGTCGGTGCAAGCATACGCGGGTCAATCTCGTCAAGAGCGGGGCTGTCAGATTCGCTCCGGTGGGCTCTTTAGCATTTAAGCATCAATAGCTTGATGAACGTCTTGCGGCTATGAACGCTTCTCAATCTACTCTTCGGCGAGCATCCCAGCTTCGTCTCTCGGCTCGACCGCACCTCGGCACGAGCCAGCGCCAATGGGCTCGCTACGCCAGCAACCCAGTAGAGGGGGGGCCTAAGCGACGAGGAGGGAAAGCAGTGGGATTTGCGGCCGTCTTCGCTGTGGCGGCAGCCGGAGCGTACTACTATCCTAAGCTCCGAGCTCAACTTAGCTCGGCTCCTGAAGAAGCAGAAATTGGCTATCACAAAGCTGAATTGGAGTTCGAGAAGGCTCGAAAACACGCAGCGTCAAAGGAAGACAACCGTGAGCTGATCAGCTCTCAGCACTTGCAGGTGAAGAAGAGCTGGGAGCATCCTGGAGTGTACGCCTGGGGTTCCAATACGGGGAAAGTTATTGACCCCAAGTCCAATGAAAAAAATGTCAAACTTCCACGCAGGATATCATATTTTGACGATCAGCTTCTCCGTGACTTAAAGCTCACTCAAAATTTTGGCGCGGCCATTACCGAAAAGGGAGACCTTGTGCAATGGGGCTTGGGATTTTCCAAGGCAGATCCTACACCGGTGAAGACCTTGAAGGGCAAAGACCTTGCCAAGATTGAAGTATCGGAGGACCGAATCATTGCTCTATCTCGCAATGGCTCAGTATACGCCATACCAGCCTCTCGCGATGACCAAGAGGGTGGCAAGAAGCTGGAACAGCAGAAGAGCTCGTGGTCTCTCTGGTCTTCGTCTGGTAGCGAAGCCATCAGCTTTCAAAACTTGACCCCAGCAGGTCTTGGATGGGGTGAACGCGTTACTAATATCAGCAGTGGTCTCGAACATTGTTTGATGCTCACATCAAGTGGCCGGGTTTTCTCCTCCGCCTCGAGCGCCTCGTCCTTCCCGACAAAAGGGCAGATGGGCATTCCCGGTCTCACCTGGGAGACACGCCCTAAAGGGCGATATGATCAACCACATGAGGTCATCTCACTCAAGGGATTTGATATCAAGCAGATTGCAACTGGGGAATACCACTCGATTGTTCTAGACAAACTTGGTCGGATCTTTACTTTTGGTGATAATACTTTCGGCCAGCTTGGGTCTGAGACCGAGATAGGGAACCCTTTCATGTCCACCCCTACAATCCTGCCGATTCATAAGCTTTATGGAGGCAGCGGACTGACGCCCACAGTTTCAGCTATAGCTGCTGGAGGGGTGAATACATTTTTCGTCTGCGAGACGGGTAATCCCACTACCAACAGCAGCGAGGCTGGTACGACGGCACCTTCTAAGAGATTGCCTCAGAACACGTTTGATCTCTGGGCCGCAGGGCAGGGCACATGTGGTTCACTGGGTACTGGAAAGTGGACTCACGTCTCTACGGGGCCAACGAAGGTCAAAGCTCTGTCGGGACTCTCTGAGTTTGATGAGACAAGGAACCAGCTGATGCCTATCAAGATCAAGTCTCTGAGCATTGGTGCAACCCATTGCTCTGCGGTTATGGACAATGTGACACAAACCTCCGTCTCGAACCGGTCTTCTGAGAATGAGACTTACTGGGGCTCTGACGTGGTTTTCTGGGGAGGTAATGAGCACTACCAGCTGGGGACAGGCAAGCGGAATAACATGAATGCACCAACATATATCGGACCACTGGATGGCGGAGAAGGAGATGCTGCAAGGGGGAGGCAAGGCGAAGTACACAGATTATGCCTGACACCTAGGCAAACTGCACGGCTTGGAGAAGGAGGCAAGGGCCGCAAAGTGACGCTGGAGCAAAAAGTTGAATGTGGGAGACTTGTCACAGGGGTTTACTCTGCGGTTTAGCGGAAGCGAGAATAGGGGGGGGGGGGTCCCCGATGAACAGATATGGAGTGATGAAAAAATAACTGAAACAAATCATGGGTAATAATAGGTCAGGATTCGGCTGATGCGAGATGCTGGCTGCACCTGTCCGCCTATTGCTGAGGCATGTTGACTTGTTGTATGTGTCACATGTCTCATATCACCGCATGGCTTCTTTGTCAATGACGCGTGTTATTGGTGCAAGGCGGCGTTTGGTTGAGTGGTGCCCAAAAAAAAAGGAAAGAAGGAAAGGGGAGAAAGGGGGAGAAAAGAAGAGAAGGAAAAGGAAAAAAAAATGAAGGGGAAAAGAAGAAGGAAATCGCTCTTGATTCTGCTGTACAACCACAAAGTATGCATGTACGATATTAGGATCTCGATTATGAATATACCGCCGCATCGGAGCATTTCATGATGCATAACCACGGCCAAATGCCAATGTCCCGAGCACAATGCAAAGCGGCCACGCGCGCCACACGACACGAGCTTCAGCTGACGCTAGCAAATGAAAAGGCCCGGGGGGGCCAGACGCTGGATGACGCGCTCAGGAGGATGAAGCGAATCAAATGACTTGAATAAAAATAACTGGCATTCGTCGCCGTGCGTGAGCTTCCTAGTGGCGGATGCGCATGCAGGTACTCCGTAGGACATGTGTGCTGAGATTTGCTGAAGCGATTAGCTGCGACTCCACTGAAGAGAGACCTGTGTGCCAGGAGGCGGGACGCCCTATTTGCGGCATAGCGCGCCGTATGCACGGCGTGCTGCATGCAATATAACCTGCTGTGGAATCCCCAGCAAATAGGTCATAAGTCCAACAGGGGGGTGGGGAGGAGCAAAAAACGCAGAAACAGCACGACAACGAGCGCATTCTTGGTCGTCTTTCCATCCTCGGTATTAGTCGAGCGGCACGATATTAGTAGTAGTAGCATCATCGCGGCAGCATCTAGTCATCATACGGTATTACAGGTATTACACGCAGCCGTTTCTCTGCTCTGCTCTGCTCTGCTCTGTTCCGTGTCCTATCCAGAGCTTTCAGCTCCGCCGTCAGCTCCTCTTCCTCCATCTCATCTCTCGTCAGACCCCACGCGCGCCACTAGGGCCAAGTACTAGAAACCTCTTGCTCGCCTTTGGCTGTGCGCCCAGCAGAGTACTCGGTACCAGATCCCCTCGCTCTCCTCTGGGTCCTTTCGATCGGATAGATTGCTTCTGTCCGTCCGTCTGCTTCTTTCCTCTCCACCACTCTCCTCTTCTTGATTTTTTGCTTCTTCTTCCTTCCAGGCTTGTCGAATGCCCTTTTTCCCAACTCTGACATTCAGCAGCCTCTTTCTTCTTCACCTTTCGCACACTCCTTACCAGAAACTTTCTTCTTTTCTTCTAATACCCCATCCATACATACCTTTATAATAATTTTTTTTTTTCCCATTCCTTTCTCTCGCCACTCTGGTATACCATTTGTCGATCGAAAACCGCGGCGACGGCGGCGGCGAAACCAGCATCGATAACCCGCCTAGTCACATTGTTAGCCAGGGCTGTGAGAAAGGCAGCCACGACAGCGGCCAAGATCTCTCCCCTCGCCGCCATGGATAAGATCCCCAAGTTTCGCCGGAAACCCAAACCTCCGGTCCTCGAGACGGCCATCGATCGCAATGTTGGCCTCGCTACCGAACACATGAGCGTTAACGACTCGGTACTGGGGCAGCCGCAGAGATCCCACCACAAGATTCTGCCCTTTAAGAGTTTGCGACTGCGTGGCCCGTCGAAGCGCGCTAGAGACAGCCCTCCTTCAGACCTCACCCCGACGACGCCGTCAGCCGTTGTGGTGGCTCAAGATGGCATCCAGTCGCCGCCAAGGCCTGGGCGACCAGTATCTCAGCCAGCGCAACACAAATCTCCACCAGTGCACGATCGCCGTAGGAGCGTCAACCAGCCACCAGCCATTTTGCCGGCGTTCTTGTCGCTGTCGCAGCAAGGTGCGTCATATCTCTCGTCGCGATAAGCTGGATATGCATGCTGAATGCATATGCACGTCATATCTGTTGGCGCTACAAGTATCTCACGCCCCGCTAACAATACGCACCATGACAGACATCGACATCAAGTACCAGGAACTCACCTGGACCGAGCGAGTTCGAGTTGCGCAAGGCATGCGAGACGACAACCTTGGAGATCCTCAATGGACGCTCTTCAAACACGCAGATACGCACGAGAAGATGGATCGCTACATCAACATCAGGCCCTGGGCGCATAACCGCGTCAAGCTCCAGGTCCCAGAGACTGAATTCGACTACGTCAACGCATCCACCATTAGCCTTACGTCTCCGACTGATCCGAGCAAGCCACCGTTACGCTACATCGCCATGCAAGGCCCTACTATATCCTCCTTTGACCACGTTTGGCGTATGATTGCAGAGCAGAGCACCTCGCCTGTTGTCATCGTACAGCTCACAAACATGATTGAGCTTGACATGGTCAAGTGTGATCAATACTTTCCTACAGGCGAAGAGATTCCCACCGGTGGGCAGGATACCATCTGGGGCGTCAACGACTATAATCTGTGGGGCGACAACTGGCGAGCAGACTTGACTTTTGTTTCCGTAGAGGAGCTTGCTGGTGGTGCGATTGAGAAACGCAAGCTGCTTTTACAAGTACATGGAGAGAAAGAACCGCGCGTTGTCTGGCACTTTCTGTACAGGCGTTGGCCCGATTTCGGCGTCCCTACTTCGGATGACTTGGACGGCTTCCTGGAACTGATGAAGTTATCCCGACAACATAGCCCGCCCTCTACCCCTCGCATTATTCACTGCAGCGCCGGTATTGGCCGCACGGGCACGTTCATCTGTCTCGAACACTTGGTGAGAGAGCTCAACTCTGGAGTTCTGGCAAGATATGATATACCCTCGGAGCGTTCTGATCTGGTCTACAACGCAGTGGACAGCCTCCGGCAGCAGCGCCGCGGCATGGTCCAAGGCGAAATTCAATATCGTTTTATCTACCAGGTTATGCGGAAGCTTTGGCATGACAAGTATGGCACGGTGGATGAGGAGGCCAGCAGTCGTGAACCAGCAGCTAAGAGACTCGAGGTTGCGAGCCCCTTTACGGGTAACGGCCGACCAGGAACAAATTAGCGATTTAATCGCGGCAGATCGGCCTCAGACTTTACAGCAGCGATTCTGAAAAGTAAGAGCTCAGAACCAGAAGTTGATGACTAATCTTGGCTTGTCTTCTTATGTCCTCATGCTCTGCTTCTCTGATTTATTTCTCTACCCTTTTTTTTTAACACTTCACGATTATTACACGGAGATGTCTTACCTGGTTTGGCTTGGAAACGAGTTTTTTAACGCCTCCTTCTTTTTGTTCCAGCCGCCGACGCATGCCGCCTTTTATCCCTTGGATATATTTTCCCACTATTATCTTGTAGTCCTTTTTTTTTTCCATCTCTCCCCCCCTTTTTTTTAAATGGTCCCTTTTTATCTCCATGAGGATCATCTGCATTGTGGGAACCTCCTTATCACGAAGTCTTCATAGAAGGATCACAGACGGACGTATAGCATTGGGGCATGAAATGAAACAGAAACCCCAAACCCAGCATTGATTCATGGAAGGGTATTGAACGAACACTATGCCTTTTCTTTTTCTTTCACAACATAGCGACGAAATAGTATTATCAGATGGGGTGCGTTTGGAGATTGTACGTATATAGAAACAGCGACTAAAAATCCGAAATAACTGCACGAGTCAAGGAAAGAGGGGAGACACCACAGCCTCAAGCTTTGATGTCAGTCCCCACATTGTTCTTGTTCTCTAAGCCAGTATCATGTTTGATTGAAGAAAGTGTTAGCCTCGTATGTGCAAAGTACGTAAACTAATGATTTCCACTTATACCAAGACCTGACAGCCTTGTTCCAAACATCCGATATCATCAACATGTCTCAATGATGAACTGACTCATGCCAAAGATGGTGATGATAGGGCTTCTTTTTTTGGGCAGACCTGGCTTTAGATTCACGTTTGGCAGATATTTCAAGGAGGACTAGGACCATCCTGTCACTTTCCAAGTATGAAGAACTTGACTTGAAAACGAAACTATGTTGAGAAGTGGATATTTACACCATCTAAATAAGTGTATTAAAGAGCACTTGTAACCCCAGTTGGGCTACCATGTCTCATCGAATGACCTTAATAATATAGATGACGTCATAACAGCCTCTTCGCAATATTGGTTTCGTTTAACAGCAAACCTAAGTGGTAAGTTAGAAAAAAATCGTTCCTCGACTTGGGAAGAGAGTCTATATATATACCCGGCAGGAGCTGCCACAATTCTCGCAGCAGGCCCTTTCTACATTATATCCTGCCGGAGGGGCATTTGGGTTGAAGATGGGATCCGCAGCCACAAAGGCAACCAGCAGGGCGAGAGAGGCGAAGGTGGGCAGCTTCATCTTGCAAAAAAAGAAGGGGGGTGCTCGAAGGGATTGGTTTGTGGTTAGAGATTGATGTGCTTTTTTATTTAGTTGAGGAAGTACCTGTTTTTACTCGGTAGAGAAAGCTGTATTTATACTTGACCACTACCAGTCTGCTGATATCTATATATGCCCTCGTCAATGATGCATTGTAGGGTTTATACGACGACTGCAGCAAAGACACCGTCTGCAGTAAGCATAGATACGAAGTCCTCACAAGCTTATCCGTCACGCAACGGCAATGTATGCAGCAATAGTTCCATTCACAAACACAAAAGTTCCCCAACAACCTCGTCGAGCCCTTTTTTGCCTGTAGCACCCCCTCGTGCATTCGAAGCGGGCCTTTTTTTTTTTCCAGAGCAGGGAGTATCGACACCGGGAGAATGACACGACGGGCGCTAAGCCGCTCCCTCCCGTGCCAATTATGGGGTATAATTCGGGGCGTATCCCCGAAGTGGGCAAAATTTCGCTCTGGCGTGTTTGTCATGTATGCTGCCCTCAGCGTAAGCACTAATAATGGGGGTTGTTTTGCTCGGTTATCAACTCTCTCTCTCGTGTGCTTGATATGGCGACATGTCTTTTCATGGGGTATAAGTAACGTCACTCGACATAAGGACTAAATCCGTTATGCCCTCCAGTTATAATATAGCAAAGATGTCCAATGAGGCTTGGTTATATAACTGGAGCATTAACTCAAAACGGATGGCTTTTACTTTACGAATTGGAGCATCGTATATGAAATGCTTCTTGACATAGCCGTCTTGAGATCAGCCAAAAAGAGGTTATACCAAATGGGGTCCATATATTTGCGTCAAGACCAGCACTATCATACGTACATTATTAATTATACCCAGTTTTACAACCAAAAAAAAGAGGCAATACAGTTTAATCCTCACCAAGTATTATTTTTTTTCCCCCAATCCGTCGTTGTACATCCGACTAACCTCATTACCCTGAATTGAGACAAAGAAAAAAAAGAGACAAAAGAGACAAAAAGACAATGACATAACCAGGTAGGGTAAGCAAGAATCTTAGCTAGTTCAACGTAATCAAAGTGAGAGGTTTTGATACGCCTCCCACCTCCTCCTTCAAGCGCCGACAGTGACTGTTACAGTCTCCTTCTCCTTTTGCGTGACCGTAACGGTGAAATAGACGGACACAGTGGGAGTCCCGTTGACGACCTCCGTAGTACGAGGATTGCTAGGAACTGCAAGCTCTGTCGGGGAAGGATCGTCGGGAATGGGGACGAGAACAAGGCTTGTAGGATTGGGTGGGGG
>PXNZ01000732.1:0-17946 GCA_003012085.1 Trichoderma brevicompactum
ACCACCACCTTTCTTCCCCTCCCCTCGGCCCTACTTCAGCCTTCTTGCCTATTACCTTACCTGGGCTCGCCTCCCGCAACAGCTGCAACTCCAAACAACAACCTCGCGGCATCTTCCTTCTCCAGCCCTTCCCACCCGCATGCTCACCACGGCCAAAAATCGCCCGCCCAGCTGGTTGTCTCTCGGCGGCCCTGTCGGTTCTCTTCCTCATCAGAATAGGCATCCCCTGCTGGCTGCTGCCCTCTGCATCGGCTGCATCCACAGCCTCGCTTTTGACAGTACCCGCATAAATCTATAAGCGCCACCTCTTTTTCTACCCTGCTTCTTGCGTAATCGGTCTGCGTTGGGATCGTCTCCTCTTTCAACCTCCCCCCCCCTCCTTGCAGAACCTCGCGGGCACTGCGGGCACGATTTTGCAAAACCTACCGACGCCTGCGATAACCATAGCCATCACCTGGACGCCTCGCTGCGCCCATCATGGCGGCTGCGTTTCGCCCTGTCAACACCCCACTCGCAGCGGAAATTTCTAGGCAAGACATCATGTCACCAAAGAACTCATCTCCCCGTCCCAGCACGGCGCCGCAGTCACAGCTACAGCCCACGCACCCGTCTGACGATGGCAATACGCCGACTCGATCTGCTTTCAACAGCATCAACATGACCAGCCAGAGACCCTTGCCGACGAGCCCGTTTGCCCAAGCGACGTCGGCCGCTGAGCCTACCGAGGGTACCCTACACCATGATGGCTCCCAGCACTCTACCAAATCGCCCAAACGAAACTCACTAGATGTAGACATGGAGGACTCGGACGGAGAGACGGGTACTGTCGAGGACGGTGCCGGCTCCGATGCCGAGAGCGTCAACGCGGATGGGTCGAGGTCGAACAAGAAGAAGAAATCCCAGCGATTCTACTGCACCGACTATCCGCCATGCAACCTGAGCTTTACACGAAGCGAGCACTTGGCCAGGCACATACGGTAGGTTTGATGAAGCGTCTACACCTGTCCCAATGATGGTTTTTCCCAGTGTGGCTAATGAGATGCTAGAAAACACACGGGGGAACGTCCTTTTCAGTGCCACTGCTCCAGGCGATTCTCGAGACTGGATAACCTAAGGCAGCATGCCCAAACCGTCCACGTCAATGAAGACATCCCGATCGACTCTCTTGCAGCTACCGGTTCACGGTTTCAGCGTCAGATCAGGACCGACAGAGTCCGCCAAGCTGGTAATAGGGCGCGAGCGTCTACCGGCGGCAGCGCTGGTGGTCCTGTCCGAGGGCATTCGAAATCTCTCTCCACCTCTAGCATTTCCAGCATCGCGTCTGTGGGATCGACCTATAGCGCCCAGAACGATCCTCGTCGACGGCCGCCCCCGCTTGTCATGGCTGCCGACCCTCGCTCCAGGCTGTCGCTCGAATCCTACCGCAGCAGCACCGACAGCACGTTTTCCTACCGGCCTCAGTCTCCCGGCGACTTCAGCACGCCAACCTCTGCCACCTTTTCAACGGCCCAGAGCAGTCCACGGTGGAACTCCAGCGTAGTTTCTCCATCGTCTTCACACTCGCGATCTCAAAGCATGTATGCCATCGGTGCTCGGACTCCTGGCCGCCGGCTGAGCGTTCCGTCGGGTGCCAGCCCTTTCCAGTTTGGTCAGGTTCAGATGGCGACTCGCTCGACCGTTGGGCCGATGCTCATCAACAGCTCCAACGCTGGGGCCTTTTCACCCTCAAACGCAAACTTGGTTTCATCGCCGACCATTTCAAATGCTGGATTCTCTGGCCGAAGAGACTCGATAGCCAGCACTGGCGAAGAGGCTTGGCGACGACGAACCTGGCATCCAGACAGCCGCAGTTTTGGCGGTACTGCCCAACTCAATGCTGCTCTCAGCCAATCCGTGCGGCCAAACCCTCCACCACCCATCGCAAACCCCACCAACCCTCAATCCAACCTTCGCCTCCCTGGTATTGAGTCGTTTGATCCTCTCCCCCGCTCGGCTACGCCGCCGCGGCGCAACGCATCACCAATGGCTGTCGAGGCCGAGCTTTCTCTTCGACCACCGGTGATGGAAGCTATACAGGCCGATGAGAGGCGAAACCTCAACATGTACGACGTTAGCTTGCAGCGCGGCCTGGGCCGCCTTGACATTGGGCACAAGACTCCTCCTCGTGACAGCGCGGGGATGTGGGCGTCCGAGGTCCATAAAGCGGTTCAGAGCCAGGTTGATCAGGCACGCCTAAACCAACCAACTGTTCGTTTCGAGGAACAGCCGCGGCCAAGCCACCAAGGCCCGCCCTCAGCCGCACCAGGTCGGTCCTTTCACCAGCATACCATGTCCGCCCCCGCCCTTGCTTCAGTCAGAGAAGGCAAGGGCCATGGCTGGTACCAAGGGCCTGCTGCCCATGGAAACGGCCACCAGTCGCCCCAAGATGTGCGAAACCCTCATGTCGACCGAATGGTTCACCCCAACTTCAATGGCTTTGCAGGGTTTCCGGCGCGAGAGCAGCCTCCCGAACCACGACAGCAGCAGCAGCAGCAGCAGCAGCAGCAGCAGCAGCAGCAGCAACAGCAGTCCCACTACCATCAACAGCAGCAGCCACTTCAGCAACAACCACAGCAACAACAATTCCTCCATCATCCACAGCAGCCGCGTCAACAACAGGAGCGCTCAAACAACCCTGATTCTCTGAGACGGCTCGAGGCTTTGGTGGCTGTTGCCACCAGCGAAGGCTCTACTGCTGCTGCCTACTAAACGGGGCTGCTCTCCCCCTTTCGTAAGTGGCCAGTGCCCGGTGGCGCCCCTTGGCACGATAACACTACGCTTCGTCTTCTTTGACCATCTCTCTGCATCCGAATCAAGTCTTGCAGTAGTGATTCTGGCATTTCATGCACGATTTACCATGTTCTTTCTATATGATGATATCCTTGCTTTTTGAGGAGGCCTTTGAGAATGACCTTGATGCAGGCCGTTGGACGGCAACTTGGCATTTAGTATTATGTCTTTCCGCGTCTTGGCTCAAAGATTGACCTCGGGCCTCTTTTATATCCGTGTATTTCCTAAGTCACGATATGACCCATGATGGAATCTGGGTTGCAGCACACAGCATGCTATTTTTTTTTCCCTTGTGAATTCTCCGCTTTCCTCAATACCGTCGCTCTCTCATCTTGTCTGATAAGTTGCTTTCAATTCTTTTCAGGGGCGTTTATTTGCGATTTTTGTGACGAACACGGCGGTGAATGTTGATGTTTTGTGCTTTTGTGTGGTTTTTTTTTTTTTCCTTTTTCAGAGAGGGAAATCTGCTGAACGATGAGATATCTTTGACTCATTGAGAAATGGATTGGATACGGCACCCTTTGTGTAGCCGGCGCCAACTGAGTTGCACATGCAAGCTAGCTGGAAGACAGAATTCTTCGCAGTGTTAGGCTACGACCACATTAATACCAGGAGATCTTGGTTTAATGAATTGATACCCTTGAGCTTTGATTGGGTTTGGAGCGTGTCGCATCCCTTTTGCTCTTGTTTTGGTTTCTAGTTTTCTGTCTATTTTTTCTTTGACGTCTTTCTCATAACGCTAAGGTGTCTTTGGACAGTCGTGACATTTTTTTTTTTATTTAGAGCCAATGCATGTTAGGTGTACTGGAGATTAAATGGGAATCTTTTTGGTATTTACTCAAATGGCAATGTATCTTGATTTTGTGACAGCATACAGGGGTAACGTATTGAGAGCATCTATTAGCTCAAAGCTACCTTTTCATTGCCACCCTACCTTGGGAGAGTCCGTTTCGCCAATCCAACCACGAGCTCTCAACTAGGCCCCTACCACGCCCTACTTGGATCGAAGCCGTCACCGATCAGCACGGGGGCCGTAGAGATTCATAAACATGGAAATATCGAATTCCTCTGGCCGCCTCCCCAGTAGCTGCTCCAAAGAAGGCGACACATATGATGTCTCTCCGGCACGAATGGCGTCCCACGCGGTTGCCCATGTCCGCGCAAGCGAGCTGCATCCAAACTTTGCGACAACCCGCGGCTGCGTAGAATACTCGTCCACGGTAACCGGACAGATTTTCAACTCTCTCCCCGCCAGGGCGGAGAGTATTTTGACGGTTTTGGCAAGTGACCACTCGCGAGGTCCGGTCAGGACCACAAGCTTGTTCTTCCAGGGGAAACCAGCTGGTTCTTGGGCGTACTTGGCAATCAGGTTTGCCGAGGCCTCGCCCAGTTCATCGCGTTTGGCCCAGCTTATGCCGGGGCCGGAGCCGTCGTGGGGGATGCGAATCTCGGTGATGGACGGGTCCTTTAGGTCCAAGAAGGCAGTGTAGATGGGGAACGACTCATGGTAGAGGCCTTCCCTGACGGCGGTCCAGCTGAAGTTTGGGTCTTGGGCGGCGAGCTTGCGCAGGTGCGCCTCCGAGTCGAGGTGGGCGCCCATGACCTCTGCCAACGTGGTGTCCTTGTCCGGCAGCGCGAAGGCGAGGGACGAGTAGAAGATGTGCTTGACGCCGGCTCTATGGGCGGCATCTAGAGCGGGGATGTGCAAGCCCGTGCGATACTCGTGGACATGGCTGGGGTAGGAGATGAGAAACAGAGCGTCGATGCCTCGGAATGCGGCCTCGAGTTCTGAGGGCGCCGACTCGTACGAGGCCTGGCGGAGATGGACGCCCTGATCGCGGTAGACTTGGGGGGTTTTGTCTGGGAAGCGGCTGATGAGGACGACGTTGGAGGGGGAGACGGTTTTTAGGAGGTGGGTGTAAGTGCTGGTGCCGAGGCCGCCTGAGGCGGGAAAGATGCCAACGGTTGACATGATGTTTTGCTGTAAGCTATTGCTCTCAATACCCGACTTGGCTTGATCGATGCAAGCTAGCTAAGCTACTTGAAGTATCAAGATGGCATTTGCATCTCACCTACAAAGCCGGATTTCGTCATTTGCTCACTGCCCTACCTGGTACGGAGTTGGCTCGGCGAGAAATCCGTATTCATTAATAAGTGGCCTTGCAGGCATTGGCTGCCGGTGCAATGACGTATGCGTTTTGTTCGGACTTGGGGATTGAAGCTACTAAAACTTATTTTCCCAATACTACCTTGCTCGCCATGGGTTTCAAGACACCATGAAGAAATTTAAAAAAAAAAAAAAAAAAAAAATTAAAGATGCAATCTACAAAGGACGGCGCCTCATTTGATATCGTTTTTTAGTCTTTTGTTTCTAGACTTTTTCTAGACCTAATAATAGCAGGCGAGCAAATTTGTTTCAGTTGGCTCGGCATTGCACTACGCTTCCGGAGCTCGCGGGCTTGGACGCGTGTGATTTAACCTCCAACCGAGGATTAGGCGCGAAGGGGTGCAACTCTCATCCTCGATGAAACTACATCATTTGCATCTGCAGTTCAAACTACGTCCTCCCTGTTTAAACGGTCAATGTCAGTCTGGCGCCTGTGATATTACGAGGAATTCGGTCTAGAAACACATTGCGGCTCGACGACTGGGCATCATCGGCCCCGTTTTCTTTTCTTTTTTTGCCCAATGCTCCGCGGGTCTCAGCTTTGAGGGTTGACTGCCAAGGCCAAGCGAGACACTCTCGATATGGATGGCGTCGGCGAGGTGATGGCGAGAGGTAAGGAGAGCGCCTCCTCCTTGATCCCGTGCTGGTTCTCTGGGACCTGGGAAGACGGCAACAACAGCTGATGCGATAGATGTTTTGATTCTATAGACGCCTGGGCGTCAATCCCATCGAGCCTGCTCCACGCCGAACTCCAGAGACGAAAGGACGAGGGCGAAAGGCCGCAGTGTGGAGGGCACAACACGGGATGGTATGACACGGCGGCGCATATATTTGCGCTGTTTCTGATTCTCATCCTTAGCACGCTTGGTAAGGAAGCCCGCGGGATCCTACGGGATCGAGGTCGGAGCGCATGGATGGGAGTGTGATCAACGGAGTTTTGCTAATATTGGGGTGGTTATTATGCACAGCTTGCGGCTTTCCCCTTCTTTCCCGGCGAGCGACGACGGGGCATCGACAAAAGGACATCATCTTCTACTGCCAGCACGTTGGCACGGGTGTCCTTCTCGCTACGGCCTTTGTACACCTGCTCCCGACCGCCTTCTCCTCCCTCACGGATCCATGTCTGCCCTATTTCTTCAGCAAGGGATACACTCCTTTCCCAGGCCTCATTGCCATGATCTCCGCCATAGTCGTCGTGGGAGTCGAATCCTATCTGACAGCTCGAGGCGCGGGCCACTCGCATTCGCACGCGCACGACTTCTGGGACGAGAACGACGAGGCAGAGGGTGATGCGCAGGAGCTGCACTTGCCTGGTGAGGGTCTTGCCGACAGACGTATGCGGGTGACGGGACGACGACCGGCGGATATTTCCCTGGATGATTTGGAGGCAACGCAAGGCCTTGTCGCCGGTGTTTCGCCCTTGCCAGAGTCGAGCCCGGCGATGCCGCGGCGCAGGTCTGCGGAACGTGCGGACGACGACGATCGAGAGTCGGATCTCGACTTGGACCTGGAGGAGCTCGACCCCGCCCCTGCTGGTAGCAGCGCGCAGAACGGCGCGTATTCTGCGCTTGTGAAGCCCACTATCCGAGGCGGCGGCGAGGCTCCAGACGGTAGCCAGCCGCAGTCGCCGGAAGAGCAACAGCGTCGGATGCTGCAGTGTCTGCTACTGGAGGCGGGTATTCTGTTCCACAGTGTCTTCATAGGAATGGCCATCTCTGTGGCTACGGGTCCGGCCTTTATTGTGTTCCTGGTCGCCATCAGCTTTCACCAGTCGTTTGAAGGCATGGCCCTGGGAAGTCGCATCGCAGCTATCCAGTTCCCCAAGGGCTCCGTCCGCCCCTGGCTCATGGTCCTTGCCTACGGGACTACCACCCCCATAGGCCAGGCGATCGGCCTCGTTCTGCAGAAGAAGTGGGATCCCAGCAGCGCCACGGGCCTGGTGGTTGTGGGCATCACAAACGCGATCTCGTCGGGTTTGCTGCTCTATGCAGGCCTGGTGCAACTTCTGGCTGAGGACTTTTTGACGGAGAAGAGCTATCGCATTTTGAAGGGCAAGAGGCGCGTACAGGCCTACTTTTCAGTCGTGGCTGGCGCGGCGCTCATGGCGGCGGTGGGAGCGTTTGCTTGAGCCTGGCGGTACTTTCTCATATTTTGTTCGTGTGTATATGTGTGCCAGAAAAGGGTTTCCATTTCTCTCATATCGATAGAATTCTTCCATGTTGAGTTTCAATGTACTACCGTTTGGCGTTGGTAGGATAGGGGTGGCAAGCTTTATAGAAACTTTTTGTAGCATCTAGTCTTGGTCTTAGAAGGGAGGGAGCATCATCGGACCTTTATGTCTTGGCATTAATTCATTGCGCATCCCTGTATTCGATTCTCTTGTTTGCTTTTGATATAGCCATGTCTGGCGTACTTGTGTGTAATGAGTTGAGTTTTCCATTTGCGTCATTGATGACAGTGGTCAAGGTTAAGCATGATTCAAAGCGATGTGCTAGCGATGCATAATATGTATAGGGATACAAGGAGTGAGATGATGAGGGCGGGATTATCCAGGTCACTGCCATTAATCACAGAGGTAAGGTAGACATGTATCGGACAAAAATTGACAACCATCCCCAACTTCGGTGGGGGAGAACTGCTCCTGCTCTCATCCTAACAAAGCTCGCATCTATTACCATTCTTACCCCTCAACCTTCAATTACGAAACTAGATAGAAAATAGTGAACTCGTGCCAATCGTCAAAAGAAGCCATCGTGATTTAGAGCCTCGGAAGCCTCCTCTGACTCGCTGCCACGCGCAAAAAGTAAACCTTATCAAGAAGATGGCGTATATAGCTTCCCCTGAAGGGATCACTCCTTTTCCCTTGTCCTAGAAGCATTTAATTTTTATTCTCCAAAGTGCTTGAATCCGTACTCATCGAGAATGGGTTCTTGTTTCTCGGAACCTGTTAAGCCTAAGCGGCGGCGACGCTCAAGTTCGTATGTGTTTGTCCTAGAGGATAATATAATTGTCATGGTGGTTGAGGTACATGTGTTTAATTTTTTTTCGCGTCTAGGGGACGGAGCTGTGCTCCCGTTCAGTACGAGTATCACTACTCGATCAGAGACGGCGAAACGGTGCTTGTTCGACGGAGGATAGAGCAAGTTCAGCGGCATCATCGTTATGTGACGGACGCTTCTTCTTCGGCCAATGTGAATCTTACGTCTGGCAATCGCAGTCGGCATCAAAACATTGCGAATTATAGGACGACGAGTCGGCGGAAGAGCAAGAGAGATAAATCTGGCTCTCACGGCAAGAAGAATAGGAGTGCGCAACATGGAGGCGGGAGTCACCAAAGTCGTCATAGCACAGGACACGGTAAGCAAGCATTCCTACCAGAAACATGAGTCTGCAGAATAAAAAAGGGCTGATGAGGCTTCATCAAAGCTTCTGAGAGTGAGGACGAAGATGATGAGCAATGGCAGCTCCAAGAGAATGAGAACCAGGTCGCCTTTTGGGCTGGCGAGTCCACACGTGGACATGACGGCAAAAGCCCTGTAGGAATCAATCCGAGAGGCGGAGTATGTGGCCAGGAGAGCGCAGCCAAAGGCCAGAATGACGAGACGGCAGATGACGACGTCTCTTCTCTTCATGAAGATGATGGGGAAGAAGTTATTGCTGAGCCTCGAGATTCGTAGAGACCCTACCAGGGATTTGGAGAACACTAAGCAAGGTGTTGGTAAGAGGGCATCAGGGAAGCTTGATATAGCAACGAAGATGTCTTGATGGGTCTAATATGTTTCTACACTTTCAAGGTAGAAGATGCTACTCTGAGAGGAGCGTTGAGGAATAACTTTGGGCTTAGATGATGGCAATGAATCAAAGGTGGAGATTCGATTGTTTGAGTAGCAATAATACAATAGCCCCTATTCAATCAAACAAATCTTGTTCTCGTGACCTTGTGAATAGGCAATTCCATCGAAACAGACAATTAAAAAAAAAGTGAACACGAAAGGAGGGAACAAAAGAAAACTACGCCAATGTCATGACCACAAGGAGTCGTAAACAAGCCCCAACCACTCAAAATTCACCTCAAACGGGTGCACCTATTTGGCGCCGTCCGGATCTGCTGTGCTTCTTGTGCATGTGTAGCATGAATCAGATGAAAAGCTGCAATCAATAGGCAGAGAAAAGCATCCAGAACAAGCACAAATAGGTCAACAATGCGTCACCAGCCCCATGGCAGCTGCCAGCGCTCAAGTGGCACAAGTGGCTGTTGTTTGCCCCTTTGCCTGCTTGCTGGCCAGCTTGCGTGCCGAGCCGTCAGGTTTTAAAAAAAGAGACCTGGAAATTCTTCTATTCCTAGATCTAGACTTGAGCAAAGGACCTAACAAAGCTGAAAGCATCGCCTCCAGGAGATATCCTCTCTCATCATTCACCCTCTTACTACATGCAATGGGCTGCTGCTTTTCCAGCCAGGCATCGAGTGCCAATTCTCATCACGAGCATGGACGGCCAGCAACTCCTTTACAGCAACAGCAACAGCAACAGCAGTAAGCCAGCTAAATTCTCTACGCAATCTCGACCAGTTGTCCAATTAGCAGTTGGTACTAACCACACAAAAATACAGAGATTCACGCGAGCAGACAGACACAGGCAACTTCATCCTCCTACCAGAAGCTCTACTCGCCGTCCCAGCAACAACACCAATTGCTGCACCAGTTGCAATATCAGGGGCGGCTGGAAACGGGCCCGCCGTCGTCGAGGCTATAACCCCAAGTGAGGCGATTGACCCGGGTTCATCCGAGTCTCCGCCTTCAGAAGCATCAGCCTCAGAGCAACATGTCATCCTCGAGCCGACGGTTTACGTCCCTCCAACTCGACACAGCGTCATTGCAGAGCTGGAAGTTGATCCTGTTCAACCAGAGGGCGAGACGAGGAAGTCATCTTCGTCAAGTTCGAGCTCAAGCTCAGGCTCGGGCTCTAGATCACATCATGGAGAAGACTAGACTAGCAGCAGCCTACTTGAAGACTGAAGCTATTTCGAACAGCGGTCAAATCAGAAGACGCAGGAGGGCCAAGGCACTTATGCATGGGTAGAGGAAGAAAAGAAGAATCTTATAGGAAGATACAGTCTCTTTGTGGTGACACGATGGATGGATGGATGGATGAGCTGGCGTTGGGGGCATATCGGAGGCATAATTCAGGCCATTCTACCTAGCAACTATCGGCTCGGTTTGCTTTAGTACCTCGTAACGGATAAATTGACGCTTTTCTCACTCTTAAATTCTCTCGTGTTGGGGTCAAGCACGCCCGAAGAGAGGTGGCATGATGTCCATCACACTCCAAGGAGCCAAAACGAGAGAAAGAGAGAAAGAGAGTAAGAAGTGAGAAGATTAAAGTCAAAATATCTAATAGCCAGAAATCCAACTGCTCCTTCTTCCATCTCGCCAAGACACCGACTCCCCTCAATCTGCCGACTTTTTTGGGCAGAAAACTTGCTCAAACGCTCTCAGCCGCATGCGGCAACAGTCTCAACACGCTCTCAGCTCTGCTTCTACCAGCTGCCCGTAACACACGACTACGGGGATCCTAGGCAGTAACAATGAGCAAAAAAAAAAAAAAATGAAAACATGCATCAAATATACCGACCGCCTATACAGCGGACCGAGTGCCCTAATCCATGCTGTGTTTCCACGATAAGCGATGCACCCACCCAGCAAATGCCGGCCGCTGCCCGTGCCGTGCGTGCATGGCTATAAGTAGAGGCGGCCCTTCAGCAACACCGCACGCTCTTTGGAATGCGAATAGAACCTTGATGTTTCACACCACTCCTCCGATATTCTCGGACAAGATTCATCTCTCCATCTCTTTTTCCATCTATCTGGCTCTCGCCCAACGATATCCAGCTAGTTAACTAGCTATTTTGCAGTCGTGATGAATATGGATATGGGCATGGATATGCCATCCGCAACTACGGCCGCCGGCTCCAATCCCACCGGCAGCTCCAGCCACGACATGGGCGGCATGGAAGGCATGGGCGGCAGCTGCAAGATTTCTGTAGGACTCTCTCAAGCCTCAAGACATGATCAAGAGCTGACCGCGGCATAGATGCTATGGAACTGGAATGTCCAGGATGCCTGCTTCCTCTCCGAGACGTGGCAAATCACCTCAAAGGGCATGTTTGCGGGTTCCTGCATCGGCGTCATCCTGCTCGTCATCAGCCTAGAGTTCCTCCGCCGCCTGGCCAAGGAGTACGACCGCCTCCTGGTCAGACAGCACACCGCAAAGTTCCAAGGCGCCTCAGCTCCCGTCACCATCTCAGCCAAGCCGGCAACCACAGCCCTGAAAGTAGGACACGAGTCCGTCGACATCCATGAAGCGGCGTGCCCTGCCGGCATTGCCATCCCGCCCTTCCGCCCAAATGTTCTCCAGCAGGCTACGCGTGCGTTGCTACACATGGTGCAGTTTGCTGTTGCGTACTTTGTCATGTTGCTGGCCATGTACTACAACGGGTACTTTATCATCTGCATCTTCATCGGCGCCTATATTGGCGCCTTTCTATTCCAGTGGGAGACGTTGACCGTTGGGTAAGCTAATCGTCATTAGTTGGCCGCTCGAGAGTTGTATGCTGACCTGTTCTGTGTTCTGTAGCACAAGCCAGACGAGTGCCACAAATGAGGCTACAGTCTGCTGCGGCTAGATACGGATTGCTGCATTCCACAGCACCGATTCAGGGGGGTCAAGTCATTACAGAGACAAACATGGGGTATTCGTGGCAAATCAAGGCAATGCTGCCTGTGCATAATAGAATGAGGAGTAATGGGAACGAGCACACAAAAACTAGAACTAGATTAGCCGAGTTCTATCCCCAACTTGCACGCAGTGGTGGTTGAGGAGAACTAACAAGTGCCTTTTATTTAATAAAGATGGAATATATAAAGTTCCAGGTATCGAAATATGTTAAAACTCTAAATTTTCAACATGCATCACTTCATTTGGAGAATCTTTCTCGCATTAACCGCCCAAGTCAAAAAAGAGAGGGGGAAAAAAGACATCAATATAAGATTGAAAGGGGGGCCTAACAGACGTCGGCACAGGCAACGGTACGTCAGGAAAGGGGGGGGGTATCATAGCAACACAACTCCATGTCCCAGAATGTTCATGCACTGGGCGACGTCCCAGTTCTCATCCAGGGGCCGTCGGGCCCACGCCTGCTCCATGATATTCATGGCTTCCCTCAGTGAACCAAATAACTGCAAGCCGCCGAGCCGGGCCATTATGCTCTTATATTTGATCTCGTCTTCTGGGGGTGCCAGACAGCCGGCCACGCATAGAGGCCAGGCCAGCGCTCCTAGACAAGTTCCACGGGGGAGATTGAACAACAGTTCGGTCGTGTTGGACACTACAGATCTGATTTCCGGACATGAGGGCTGCCAGCCCGAAAGGACCGTATTTAGATATATCAGCGCTGCATTTAGCCAGATGGTGTTGTGCATCGAGTACGAAGGCTGCTCGCCGAGCACCGGCACGGAGATGACGGTGGCCATGGTATCATGATCAGGCTGCGGGCAGGATGTTTGGATGGCCATGATGCCTCCTTTGATTGCGTCTATCAACACCTGGCCGCGGGACAAGAGCTCGTTGATGGACAACGAGCCGGCCAGGCTTTGTTGCTTTTTCCACGAGTGAAGCGACGCAATGTCGCCAATGACCTGGAGGACCCAATTGTGCAGTCCGCGGAATTCTTCCATGCGGAGAGGCCCCTCTCCCATGGTGCAAGGGGACCATTCCGTAGTTTTACATGATGGTATGATTGCGTTTTGATAGTTGTACAGCCGAGGCGGACAGCCAAGCGTAACGCTCGACAGCACATCCACATAGAGCAAGTTGGCTGTGAAGAATCTACAGGCTGCCTGGCTGGTGCTCCACGGCCGCTTCATGCCCATTTCGGGCGGCGGCCAGCGCGTGTTGACCAGGCCATGCAGCATCTCCTCCCAGTCATCCGCGTTGGGGAGGATCTGCCGAAACAGCGCAATGGCAGCATCGAGATGCAGCTTCCAGTTATCCCGATTGCCCACGGCGACCTCGAAGATGAGCAGCTGGAGGATGCTTTCCATGACGATCAGGCCTTCCCGCGGGTTCATCTTGCGGCTGTGAAGCGAGCTGACTTCTCTCTGCAGCTCTCGCAGGCCCAGCTCCATCTGGATCTGCAGGTTCCCATTCATCTTCCTCATGCACTCGTCGTGTTCCGGCTCCCCATTGTTGAGGATCAGGGCGAAGTAGTAAGACGCGAGAGACACGGTGATGTGGTACAGCGACTTGTTGTTGGACTGCAGCGTATCCAGGACCCAGCCCCGGCCTCCCACAAGGATGTGCGGCCGGTAGTGGGGGAACAGGTGAGGGAAGACATAGTCCAGATACATGCAGGCGTAGTGAATGTCCGACGACCGGGCATACTCGTCCTGCTCGTCCGGCCCGCCGTTGAAGACCTGCGTATGCCAGGGAACCTCGGGCGGCGACGTTGCCGCCGTGCTGCCGGAGACGTGGCTGATGGGCGACTCCTTGGTCGACGGCGCCGACGTGCTGGCATATCCGCGCTCCAGATCACCAGCCTTGCCCGTTTCCTCGTCGGGCCCGCCGCTGATGCTAACCTTCCTGGTGCCCGTCTCGAGCATCTCGAGATACTTTCGGTCCCGCCGCTGGCTGGCCTGCTTCTTGACCTGCGACTTGACAAACTCGGCCATCTCCTTCTGCTTCGGCCCGCCATCCATCCAGTCGGGCTTGAGGTCTCCAAAGTGGCATGTGATTTCCAGGGCGGCACAGCCCGAGCACACCGGCCGGCGTTCATCGCACTTCTTGCGACGCAGTCTGCAGGTGTAGCACCCGGACTGCGACCGCACCTTGGACGATAGGAGATGCTTTATGGAAGACATGCTTTGCAGCAACGCAACTTGGAGGCGTAGGTCGCGCTTAGTCACGCAATGCTGTGACGAATTGCTCAGGCGAAATGACTAGGTGCGTGTTTGTTTGCGATTCTGTAGGTCCCAGCCGGTTAGAGGTTGAAATGAAGATGCAGTTTACTAATGCAACATACGGGGGGTACCTAAGGTTAATACGAGTTACGCAGCGCGGACATTAGTACTGTGTGTCTTTTTGTACGTGCCGGGGCTGCAACAGCCCGATTTAGCCACAGGACAGGAGAGAGAGAAGCTGCAGGGGGCTGCAGAAGCGGCTCCCAAGAAAAGCATCAAAAGTGGCGCTGCTGCGGGACGGAGGTTTGGCATTTGTAACGCTTCTCCGCGCAGGATGGCCGATTAGTAAGCTCGTATTGGCGCTATTCCGCACAGTGCGAGATGTTTTATGTGCTTTGCGCCTGGAGTCGGCATCACTTTGTTTGTTTTGGGAAGCTACCCTAAATCAAACAGCTTTTGAGCCGTCTTAATTTGGATTTCATTATATCAACTACTTCAAAAACAAATATAGTCTCTGACTTTTTTGTTTATTTCCCCTTTTTTCCTTTTCCCAAGGGCAAATTGCCCAATTCAAAACATTAACTGATTGTTATCCACATCCTGTGTGTTCTGTGAAACCAACTCCCCCAGTTACCCGCTATTAAGTTTTATAATCACATCTCTTATACGTAAACGTACTTAGACTCGTCCATATTTCTCCCTTAAAACTGTCTGTCTCCTTTCCAACAAGCCCAGATCCCACCAGCCTTCCATTCGCTGAAGAAGCGTCTTGCGTTTCGTCTTCCCCGTCATCGACATTGGACTCGCAGGGGGCCTAGCAAAATCTGATGACGGTGGAGCCCGGGGAACTGGCGGCTGCCGAGTTATAAATGCTGGTAGCGGTGGTAGTGGCGGCATCTCCTCAATTGGATGATTAATTCCGCGCATATAAGGCCGCTTTGTCCTCTTCGCTGCCGTGGGGGGCGGGGGGAAGTAGGGATGGCGGTCGTTGAGGATCTGAACGGGCATGTTCAAGTCGAGATCCTCATCACCGCTATCGTACAATGACCTCTGGTCCTGGTGCTGCGCCGTCATGGCCATGGTCCCAAGGCTCCGGGCCTTGCGCAGGACGTTTGGAGTCGGAGGCACCCCCGAGAAGCCATCACGGCAGCCGTACCCTCATTCGAAATCCATCGCCTTTCGGGGGCGGTCGGCACCGCCCTTGATGCGCTTCCAGAGGCAGATGGCAGCAACGGCTGACATGAAGAAGAGTATGGAAGTTGCTATTGACAGGCCCCAGATGGCCTTGATTTCGTAGCATGACGCCTTGCTGGGATCGACCCACCGAAAGGTATCGGATGAAGAATGCTTGACGTTGGCGAAGAGCGAGTATATGAAGTTGCCCGTGTTGCCCTTCTTGGGGAAGGCATTGCAGTTAAGATAGCTTACAGGCCTGCCAAGTACACAAGCCACAACAATGGATGCGACGAAACAGAGACCGTCTGCTGCGGTAGCAATGAGGAGAGGAAGCATATGATCCCAGTAGAGAATGTAGGAGATGACAATGTACACCATAGCCAAACATGCCTATCGTAGTCGGTTAGCCTTAAACATCAATGGCTCATTGAGAAGAAGAATGAGAGAGAAGCTTGCTCACCACAACCAGTGTGCCAATCAGGGCAGATGGAGTAGAAAAAGAACCCGAGACCAGCTCCGCAACAAAGTTACCCGTGAGGCCAATGATGGAGATGAGCGAAACTGCCTGCAGAAGCCTCATTGCCGTGAACATGGCGCCCAGGGCGCCGAATGCGGGCGGAGCACCCATCTTGAGAGGAGGCAGCGTCTTCAATGAGAGCTTGGGACGTGTGCTCTTGACTGTCTTGAGGGGAAGATGCCTGGAGTACCAAGGAATGGGAGAGGAAGGGGATGTGAAGAGCGGAATTGTGATGACGGGGTTCGACCAGTAAAGGTCGAAAAACACAAAGAGTAATAAGAGAAGAAAAAGAAAGAGAAGGAGGAATATCAGTGTGAATGGTCTATTAAAAGACCTTATTGTGATGTCTGAAATATGATGATAACGAGAAAAAGAAAGAGAGGCGTTAGACGTGTGTTGGGTAATATCATGAACCATGAACTGAGAAAGGATACAAAGACAGACACAGACAAGGAAACAAGGGCAAAAAAATTAAGAAAAGAAACGATAGGAAAGAAAAAGGAAATGCTTTTTTTTTTTTGGTTGGATTGATCACATAGAGGAAAGAGAGAGCTAGATCAAAAGGAGGCTCCAAGCACTCTTATATACCTGATAGCATCCGCACTGCCAATCATCCCGATTAGACGCCGCACACGCTGAGATCCAAGTGTAAGATACACGATTTACCTCATCTACAGTTCTGCCGCTCTCAAGCGAGACAAATAGACGCGCCATGTTTCAGGTCCATCCACCCAGATTCACCGCAGCAAGCAGTGGAGAAAAAAAGCCAACAAAAGCTGCTCTGCCATTGAGCCAAACTCGCCTCTGCAAGCATACTTGGCCAAAGTTTCACGGTGAGCCTATCGAGCCGCCCAGCCAGCCAATAGCGGAACAGCACCTCATTTCCCGTCTCACGGCCATTTTCCATGGATCCCAAGCTCGGCCATCTCGCGATTTTTTAAGCGCCGGCGAGGGAACCCGGCAGCCGGAGGATCAAGCCCCACCCGCCCGACGATTGGACCGGAGCGCTCCGCAGTATAAATCGTGCCCCCCTGTTCGGATGGGGCCTTGTTCGTGCAGCAGAAAGTGAGGCTCAGCTGGACGAACGGTTTTAGCTTCAAGGCGGCTACATGGCTGGCCGCATGTTTGCGTGAGGCGGAGAAAAAAAAAGGAGGGAGGGAATGGAATAAACCAACGACTCCCGTCGGCAGATTGGCCCGGCTTACGGCATGGGGTGAAACGCGAGCAACTGGATCATGCGCCGACAAACCTGTTTTCCCCTTGGTTTGAAGCATCAAGTAGTTTCTCATATGCCGGCAAAAGATCCGTCTGGCTGTCTCGAATTATTCTTGAATTCATCATTATTCGCGCCGTAACGCCTATCTAAGATCCTGACATCAAAAATGCTGCATTCTCATCGCTTGCATTGAGGAAGGCCTCGAACACTACTTTTTTGATAGAAACGTTCCAGCCACCACGGTTCATATTATTTTAGACTATCCCACACAACCCAGTCCGACGTGAATATGCTCTCTCCAAACCAACTTATCCAAGCAAATCTCCAGAGGAAGAGCCCCCTTGAGGAGCTGGAGAGGATGTTGACGCGGGCGCTCCCCAGATGCCGGCGCTGCTCTTCTCCTTGGCCAGTTGGCCGAGTGCTGGTCCGGCAGTGGGGGTGCTGGGCTTCTTGATGCCGGCGCTGGCCTTGCCCCAGAGTGCACCAAAGGCATCTCCTCCAGCAGCGGGTGCCTTGCCATTAGACTTGTTGGAGGGCTGCAGACCGGCAGTGGGGGTCATGGGTGAAGATGAAGATCCTGTCGACTGAGCCTGGACAGTGCCAAAGTAATTAGGTCCTGTAGGCTGGTAGCCCGTGGACTTGGCAGGCTGCATTGGCACGCTGAATCCCGAGCCTGCAGCAGGCGTCGGGTTGCTGCTGCTGACGGGCGAGATGGAGGCGATGTTGACCATCTGGCTGATGCCGGCCTGCTGCGGAGCCGACAGCGGCTTTGGAGCAGCGAACTGGGTGTTGGAGTAGGTTGGTGAAGTGGGAGATAGAGGCTGCGAAAACCCAGCTGTTGGCGCTGCAGGCTGGGCTACCGGTGCTCCTGTGGGAGCTGCCGATTGGAAGTCGTCAAACTCATCGTCGTCGTCGTTGGCAGGGGCGGCGGCGGTATTAAGGGGAGCGAAACCGCTCAAACCAGAGCCGCTTGACGCCGCTGGAGCGGCCGAGGCAGGCTCGTCGAATGAGAAGAGGTCAACCTCAGGTTCTTTCTGCTTCCTCTCTGATCGGTTCTGAGTGTCACGGAAGTCGCTCGCTTGGCCAC